>NW_006496807.1:626809-712414 GCF_000471905.2 Amborella trichopoda | reverse complement strand
TAGACCTCGCATCGCTTTCTCTAAACTCGAGATTAGGGTTTCTATGTAAACCCATCGCCATTGCCCTGCGTCATTTCTAACCCAATTCTCAATCCTCTGTTACTCTCTCTAACAATTTATAAAACACTCTCTCACTAAAATTTGATTTTGCCTCTATAACTTGTAGAAATCTCTCTTTATTTTCTTTCTCTTCTACCGATCTACAGGCTTCTATAGATGTCAATTTGTGTTTCTCTCTAAGGCTTGTTGGGCTTCTTCAATGCCTTTACAACTATAAAATATACACAAAAAAATGGTGGAGTTCTATAACCCAACCCATGGAGCCATTTCCTTTATTCCCTCAAACCCGGCACCTAATTCTTTGACTCCATTACTAGAGATCGTGATCCAGATTAATAATTCCCATTTGATTCCATGCCTCTATAAACTAAAGTTAGAGAGAGAAATAGAGATAGAGTGAGAGAGAGAGTTATAGAGAGGAGGTGCATGAGTTGGAGAGATAGAAGAGATGGTCAAAGCAAAAATAGAGTAAAGAGATTTTTCTTCTGAAAAAGAGAAGCTCACTGGAGCACTGTGTATTGGAAAACAAAGAGGAAGAAAAGCTTGTTTTTGAGCTTTATAATGCCAAGTCCTTTGTCTTATTGTGAGGAAATGGAGCGTGGTTTGAGCTTTGATGGTGGTAGCTTGTGGTAGTCATTTCGTTTCTAATCATTTCAATGTATGTTTTCCCTTTCCCTACATTTTTTTTTGGTTTTCTGCAACTATGGGATTGATAGCTAGAGTTTTTTGTTACTGACTCGTGAAGTCAAATTCGTTGATGTGAATTTGGAGTTCTGTATTCCATAGTTTTATAGAAACATTTCTCATTGTAAATCCTTATAATGTTGAGTTTCCCTCGCATGAAGCTTATGCTATTGATGCTTATTTGTTCCTTTCCCTTCAATTCTTTGCTACCGTTTAGTTATGTGTTTTTGGAACTTGCATTTCTGATATTGTTTTCTGCGGAGACTTTGTTCTCTGCTATAGTGAATGCTAAAGGGGAGTAATTAGGTATAGGTATTTATAATTGAAATTTTTTTATTAAAGAATTGGGGAAAATGATCATGAGAGAAACTAATCAAATGTATAGATAAGGAGGAATAGCTTTTATGATTGATTAAATTCCTACGAAGAATATCAGCTATGGAGATAAAAAAACATTGATGGCAATGGAATCTATATGTAGATTGTCATATGAAAAGAAACAAGTAATGTTGAAAAGAGAATGGACGTAAATCCAAATCTAGATCCTATATATAATTTCGGTTTCGGATTCGGATCCGGATCTGTATATTCAAGATCCAATCAGATCTGGATCCGATGTATGCTAAATAGATCCAGATCTGGATCTGGGTGGATTCGGACCTGATCCAAAAAATTCTCATCCCTATCGCTCTCAAGTTGTTCATGGCCTTCATAAAGATGTGGTGTACACAAACACATACCGCATGTCTAAACATTGGGGAGACGGATCCAGTTTTATATGACGTATAGCGGATATTGCATATACTCGTGATAGACAAGCCTGCAATAGGTATCGGGCCTGAATTATATGGGGATTTCATTAAAGGGTATATGGGTGATTGCCCCAAAGAGGGAAAATTGATGCAAATTCAGCATACATGGTTGAGAAGAGATTTGAGCAATTATTTAAAAGGCATAACAAGTTGCAATTGGTGTAATACAAGCATGCATGTCTCATTCACTTGGTTGGCACAAGCATATTTGCCGACTCATCTAAATGGACAATTCTTGAAATGTACCTCCAGCTGTTTTAAGACTTCGATGAAGCAGTGAAGTATCAGTCTGTATCTAAGGTTGTGGATGGGACGTCGAAGCATTTCAGTAGGTCAGCAACCCTTCTTCGGGTAAGTTTTCACTATATAAATAATTATTTAAGCCATTTTTTAGGTTCTTACTTCTTCTTCTTCTTCTTTTGCATGTGTTGGTGGCTTATAGCTTCTATTTTATTTTTTTTGCATGTTTGGTGTTTTTTTTTTGTGCATGTTTGGTGTAGTGTTGGATCTATAGCATTGTATAGCTTTACGCCCCATGCCAATACAAATAAATTCGAAAATGCCTAGAGCTTGTGAGTGGGTTAAAAAATCATACAAAAAAAAACTCATACCAAGTATATGAAGGCCTCACTCTTACACGGGTTAGTGGTGTTATTGTATTTTTAGGAATCATGTATTTATATAAGTTCTTATTGTAGTATTTTTGTTTTCTTAAGGTGAATTGGGAACCATATGAGGAGCCCGGAGAAGAGGACTGCATAACATTAGACCAAATCAACAAGGAAGCCGCATTGTGCCTGTCATTTCTCATAAGTTTTAATATAGCATAATATTACATGCCTGATCGCATGCTTCGACAAGTTGGGAAGGTTTAAGGGAGCCCTACTGAGCTTTTGAAGTGGGATAGGGGGGAGAAGGTTGGTGTGCACCCAATAAGTTGGAAGGATGCGTTGATCATGGAGATTAGGGATTGGCGCGAACGGCAACATAACTGTCAATGATCCCCCTTGCTCCAAGTCGTAGGTGAAGCATTTATTGTTTATTTCATTGCATGTTTAAGTTTTGTTATGTATTTAATCAAAATTTTCCAATCTCGTCTATCTTGTAATTAAAAAAATATTGTTGTAATTGTAGCAACACCATTGAATAGAGATACTAGAAGCCACACTTGAAAACAAAGGGGATTACAGATATTATGTAGTCGTGGCCCGTGAATTGTTATTAAAGAACACACCGGATGCAGGAGAGGAAAGTGAAAGCGAAAAGGATAGTGATGAGTGTAATGAAGGAAAGGAGAGTGAAGCCACAGAGGACGATGAGAGGAGAACCAAGATAAGAGAAGACACCTATCAGGTGCACAGTCCTTACTATGCGTGAGGAATTGAGATGGAATCTTCGATCAAGAAAAGATGGTATATAATGGCCCTCGACCGGTTAGGAGGGAGAGCCTGCTCGTGAATCGAATGTGAAGGAGAAGAGTGTCATTAGTTGACCAAAGAAATGTATCGGTGGAGGAATTGATGAAGGGGAAGGGTGTACTTAGTTATGAGCCTCTTATAGATTTTATAATATGATGCCTTGTAGTTGGATTTGTACTTACGGTGTAAACCTTCATGAATAAAAAAAGATATGTATTTTGATTTATTTTATGAAGTTTGATAAAAAATTTGGTGTTTCTTGCTCAAATTGCACCAATGTTATGAAATTGGGGGAATTGACCATGTGTTGCATTTAGGGAAATGTGAAACAAAAATGATCAATGCATAACCAACTATGTTTGAATATCTAAAGTGACCATGTAATTCCACAATGGCATTTTACTTCAGAAATTAAGGAATGATATGGGTTTATGATAGTATCATATGTAAGGCGCATTGATCTCATTCTAACTTTGAACAAACCTAAGGCGATCAGTAGAGAGAAGCACAATGTTGCTCACCGACAAAGAGAGGCATTTATCGCATTCTAACTTTTGTGTCGGAACAGGAATAAAATGTGCCGGACCGACCCTCTGGGTAGCAGAAGGTTTTGTGTCGGACCAGGAATAGAATGTGTCGAACTGGCCTTCTAGGCACCAGAAGGTTTTGTGCCGGACCGAGAATAAATGTGTTGGACCGACCTTCTGGGTCGCAGAAGGTTTTGCGTCGAACCGGGTAGGGAATAAAATGTGTTGGATCGGCTTTCTAGGCACTAGAAGGTTTTGTGTTGGACCGAAAATAAAATGTGTCAAATCGGCCTTCTTAGTTTTGTCATGATCTGATGTAAAAACAATATAAGAAGAAAAACGCTACCCCAACGAGTTCAGTCGTTAGCACAACGAGCCCAATAGAGTACTTTGATACATAACACTCAAAACACTTGCTCGTTGGCTACACATCTTCGCATTTCATTTGGATCATTGCTCCCACTACTAGGGTCCAAGTAAGGAAAGTGGCCACCAGAGAGGAAGACAAACCTGGGCCCACTAAGTGCAACTAAGCTAATATGCATTAGATAAAGAAAACAAGGTGTCAGAGATAAGCTTCTTCTTGATTACTTTCATCGAAATTCTTTTCTCATGCAATTATCAAAGAGTATTGGGGAACGAAATATTTCACTAGGACCCCCACCTCTCACTTAGTTTCTGAAGTCATCAAGGCCTAGTGGAATGGTCTAGTCTTCGCTCTGACTACTAGTATGACCAGGCAAGATGTCATCTTCCATCATTCCATAGTAGTTAATATATAGATGTTAACCAAAAGCGATTTTAGCAGTTTTGTGCCAGACCGGGAATAAAATGTGTCGGACCAGTCTTCTGGGCATTAGAAAGGTTTTGTGCCGGATTGGGAATAAAATGTGTCAGACCGGCCTTCTGGGCGCTATAAGTTTTGGGTTGAACTGTGAATAAAATGTGTTGGACTGGCCCTCTGGGCACCATAAGGTTTCAAGCCAAACTGGGAATAAAATGTGACGAACCGACCTTCTAAGCACCAGTAGGTTTCGTGCCGGATCGGGAATAAAATGTGTCGGACCGACCTTTTGAGCACTAGAAGGTTTTGTACCAAATCGAAAATAAAATGTGTCGGAACGGCCTTCTTGGTACCAGAAGGTTATGTGTTGGACCGGCCTTCTAGGTACCAAAAGGTTATCTGTCGAACTGGCCTTCTCGACATCAGAAGATTTTGTGTCGAACTGGGAATCAAATGTTTCGGATCGGCCTTCTTGGCACCAAAAGGTTTTGTGTCGGACCGAGCCTTCTGGGCACATAAGGTTTTATGCTGGACCGATCACAAAATGTGTCGGATTGGGCCTTAGGATAACACAATGTTATGTGCCGGACTGGGTACAAAATGTGCCTAACTAGCTTTCTGACACCATAAGTAATTGTTGATATATAGAGTTTCTTTGGTGACAGATATGAAGTGCTATTATTTTAGTGTTAGAAGCTAAGGAGTATTATTGAAAACACAAACCATAGATAGAGTTCGTAGGGGGAGAGAGAGACAAACCCACAAATGCAAAGAGAGAGAGAAAGAGAGAAAGAGTGTGATGGCTAAGTTGTGGGACAGCGCGAGAGATGGATTATACTTTCATAATGTTATAATCAGCACAACATTACACTTCTATTGTATGCAAAAATATAATGACAAACTATACAAAATTCCACTTGCAACATAAATTTGCAACATATAGAAACTATAAGAAAAAGTCTCCGCTAGCATTGAGCTTGCACAAAAATTATGAGCTGATGAGCTTGAGAGTTGAGCATTGGGCTTGCAAAAAAAAAATCCAGTCTTGTTCTTAACGATATAGCTTCTGCTTTGACTTTTTGCATTGTTGTCAAAGGTAATATAGTCATAGAAACTTTGGGAAATGCATTCGCGCGGTAACTAATTCAAAATGGAAACCAATTGAAAATTGAAAGAACTAAGCATTTAACATAAAATACATGTCATTATACCATAGTACATTTAATATATAACAATCAACTAGTGCAAATGTATTATTGATATATACCTTAAAAAAAGCAAATCGTATATAGTGAACTCTACATATTGTTTTGCTCAACTTTAGGCTCCATTGGGGGTATTTCCATGTCAGACCTGCATAAGTTGCAAAATAGTGATTAGTTGACGCACTATTTAAAATGGGAGGGCATACTATGTGACCCCACCCACATATATGGTATATGTGACCCTTGGTCTAAGCCATTAGATCTGGGTAGATGGCTGAGTCACAATGTCTCATGTTAGCACTTAACCGTTAGATCTTGATCAGATGGCTCATAGTGTTTTATTTTTATTTTTTATTCTGCAAAATATTTTGAAGAAAAATTTGGGGTATGCATAGATATAACAATGGTGCACATGATAAAAATATTAAAAACATATTTTCAATGATGAAAATTACCATAATATCCCTAAAAATTACAGGGGCATTTTGGACATTTTTTATCTTCTTCATATTCGCTCTAATTTTTGGTGGGACGCTGAAAATTTCATCTAAAAGCAATTTGTAGGAAAAAAAATAAAAAATAAAATAACGTTTGATGTGACATTGTAGTATGAACAATCGTAGCCATTCGATTCAGATTGAATGGCTAACAAGTAGGGACACATATAACTTATATGTTGTTGGGTCACATAGAAATATTTCCCATTTTAAGACAATATTAAAGTATAACATTCGAGTCAAGCAATTATAAACATAATTATAATTTTACCGTTGAGATGTAAAAGTTGGACAAGTACGCCTATGATGCCCAACATTTTGGCAAACATAACACTTCCTCGTACTTGTCTTCTCCTTCCATGGTGCTTTCTTTCTTGTACTGCCAAGCCGTCATTTTGTTCAAGCACATGGTGGTTCAAGTATAAAGATGTATGGGTCAATCCATGGTGTGTAACTATATATAGGTATAATATCATTTATATTGCTACCTTGATTCGAACAAGTTGTCTTTTTTTAACACTTCAATCTCTTCCTCTTCGGTTTTTCATTACACTTTATAGGAATATTTTTTTGCAAATTCCCATAGTCTTTCACTATTTGATCCCTTTGATACAACTTTAAAGGCGATTCTACTTAAATCATAGTAACGAGAAATTTGGGACCCCTTAATAGTCGGCCTTAATTTCAACACCGTCGCCATTTGATACCATCCTTTTGTTCCCTTCCTTAGTCCATCTTCTCATGGTGTAGTGCTCAGGGATGGACATAACATAAATATAATAGAAAAGCTTTAAAACATGTACTCAAAGAATACCATAATGGTCATACAAGAAACAAGTACAAGTTGATAAGATTTCTGATTCATTGAATACCACTTTATACACCCTATATATGGTAATTAGTCATTCAACCAGTACAATGGGAGTTATATTTTGAATTTCCTCAACAAACTTCCTAAATACACCATGGGTGTACAACTTAACAGCTTGTTTTTCATAGGAAAATGTTGTTCTCATCATTGGAATATCTTCAATGCTCTTGAAGTCCATTATATTCCTTTCTCATATAGATGATCAATTGCTTTTTGGCATTGCTTCGCAAATCTTGAAAAATGGGTGTGTGAATTTACATACTGTTTAATAAAACTATTCATAGATTTGCTTCGTTGGCTAGACCGTGCACCAGAAAGAAATATATCATTCATATACATATCAACCCACCGAGAACGACATCCATATATTGTGTTTAACGATTCATTCCGTACAAGCTTATATTTTTTGAGCATTATGGACAAACGATCATCAAAATCATTAATTTTCTTATTATAATCAGTTGTAGTTCTATGCAGCTCATGTAAGAACCCTAGCTGCTTTCTCTTAACATGACCCAATTTTTCTTGAAACTTTCGTGAAATGTGTCATCTGCATAATCAATGCTATGCATATGGAAGAACTTCTTTAATTGCTATAGTGTGACTGTATCTTGATTAATAACGATGCAACCCGGTTCTCGACCATGGATAGCTTCAAGCCAATGTCCAAATAGCCAACAAAAGAACTATGTTGCTTATGCCTAATTAGTGCGCAACCAAATGCTATATTGTTAGGGGTGGCAATGGACTCGGACCTGACCCGAGACTCGTCGGGTATACCCGACATGGGTCCAGGTATGGATCCAATATTTGGGCCCGGTAGGGCAGTCCAAGTCCAAAACCTGGACCCAAACACTATTCAAGTCTGGGTCTAGGTTCTGTTGGACTCGACCCTTACCCAATTCGTACCCGTAAACTGTTGGAGATAAAATACTTCAAGCCATAGTCATTTAGGTGTATCAAGAATCGTACAATAAGAACTAGTAATCATCTTCAACTACTAAATGACAGATCAGATGGCTTGAAATCTAATGACGGGTGATTGTGACCTTGTTGCCAATAATATGAGTATATGATGGTAATAAAAGGGGGAAAAAAAAAAAACATAGTGATGGTGACAATGGACCCGACCAAACCTAGGACCCAACAGGATAGACCCGAGACCTGATGGGTGGGTCTAGCTTTTGGACCTGATGGGTCGGGTAGGGTCCGGGTTCAAAGCCTAGACCCGAATAATATTTGGGTATGGGTCCGGTCCAATCGGACCCGACCAGACCCGTTGCCACCTCTATATATTGTTTCCATAGTGGCTTGCTCCAATAATGGGGGAAAAAGGCATATGGTATGCATTTGCTTTAAATGTTGTGTAAAAAATAACTACATCACCAAAGTGCTCATATGATATCTTTGAATGCAAGTCAATCCATAGTACATTACACACTTGGTCCACGTCATGAAGTAATATTTTATAAAAAAAGAGATGGGTTCACCTCAACATGCTCATGAAAGTAGGCGAAAAGAGCTTCCCCATCTCTTCCTCTAACACTCGCCTTCTTACTGGTGATATGGATAAGGTTTTTGACATCTATATGAGTGAAACCCATAGCATTTGCCCCATTCACATGTTTTGTTAAAATTTGCATAATTTTATGCATAGCAAACCTTGTTGAAGACATCGCTTTAATCAAGTTCATGGTAGATGGGTCGATGTAATCTCAAATGATGTACCTTTGCTAGTTACGTAAACTTGTGGGAGTGCTCATTAACAAATTTTGTTATAACCCTCTTTTCCTCTTTCATCATGCGTACCCTTAACATTGCTTTGCATCCTTCCCTTGTTATTGGTTGATGATGAATTTGTCCTTCATACTTTGGATCATGTTTGCTTTCTTTAGAGCACACATAATCATGCATCCTCAAATTATTTTCCTTGTTATTCTTGGCATCTCAAGACAAATGCTAAAGCCTTTTCGTCAGGCATATGCATTATAAAATAAATACGCAACATCATCAGATTCAACGTTCATTCCTACAAATAGGTCATTTTGATACCCACTATTGTTTTTTTTATCACAAAATAGTGGGACCTCATTGTCCTCACCAGCCCCCAGTTGCTATGGCATTATGGCATTATCATAAGTTGAATCTATAGAATTGTCTTTATAGAACTCATCTTGATCCATCTTAGAGGATGAATCAAGTACGAGCACCTCAATGAGTATGTAAGCCTCAATAGGCTTCGTGTTAGCTTGAGGATGGCCATAGCTTTTAATCAGTAATACCTAAATATTTAAGCAAGAATTTCAAAATAAATCTACACCTAGCAGAACAATAAATAAAAAATTCTAACTTGAAGTTGAGCTATAAATTGATAACAAAACAACTACAAAATTTAAATTTCACTACTATAAATCACAATAAAATAGGTAGAGATAAAGAGGGAGAGCTCGAAATCAAGTTTCTTAAGATACAATCTATATAAAATAGGAATCAAAATTACTATTTTTTTCTTTTGGCTCATCCTATAATGCTTAAGATTAGTATATGATCCATCCGCTCATCTCCATAGAAACACCACTCTATTGCTATTTTACGGTTAGCAAGGTTTTCATTGAGATAGGTTATTGGGTTAAAGTAAGAAATCAAGAGAGACAATGGATGAATCACAATGTCACACACACACACAGATAGAGAAAGAGATCGACATGAATATCAATATGAAAGATAAAGTTAACATAACATGCAAAAAGAAAAGAAAAAACTGTAGAGATAGAGCTCAATGAAGAGAGAACCATGAAAGTCATACCTAGTTTGGAGAGAGAGAGATAGAGAGAGAGCATACCTGTAGAGAATTGAGCTTCTTTATGAGTGAATATGCTTAAGAAGTAAGCAAGTTTTTCTCTATAACGCTCAATTAGAGCAAGTCCCCATGACCATGGCTTTCCCTTAAAGTCTCTAAACGACTTTTTTACTTGATGTTGAGGTTGCAGAGGAGAGAGAGAGTTATTTTTATTTTCGTGTAATTAGGCTTCTCCTTCTTCTCTCGCGTGTTGGTTTCTCTCTGCACTTTCTTTCCTATTCATGCTCTTTCTCTCTCCTCCAGCATGCCCTCTTCTTTCAATTTTCTCATGCTCTCTCTCTCTCTCTCTATTGTGGTAAAGTTTGAAGGGTTACCATTTGAGCCCGTGACCCTCAAAATGTGACATTTTGAGTGGCGTGATCTCAACCACCCATTTCAAATGAACAGTTGAAAAGGAGGAGAACATAGTTCTTATAAGCTGTAGGGAGAGCATAAAAAACTTTCCCATTAAAAAATACCTGATCGTCTCAATTCTCTTTTCAATCTTCTTTCCAATTTTCTTCAATTTGATTGATATTTTCTATTCCTGTCACTTTTATAGCCCATGTTATTGTCTTTTTCAATGAACTTTTGTTTGAACTATCTCTCTCCCTTTCTCTCTCCTTTGCTCTCTCTATTTTGCTTATTTCCTCTCCCTTTATGATCACGGAGTCTATCTCTCTCTCTTTCCTCCCAACCCATGCATACTTTCTTTCTCTCTCTCTTAGATGTATTTAAGAGGTACACAATCTCTCGATCTCTCGGGCATTTATTGAGTATTTATCTTCAAAAAATGTGCACTCTCTTATGCAACCTCTCTCTCTCTATCTATTTATCTTAAAAGAAAAGAACAAGATCTCACTTTATCTCTTGGATGCATTTAAGGTCTCTCTCTCTCTCTGTAGGTATTTATTTTTGTCTTAAAAAAGAACAAGAGATGTTTACAAAGAGACCATTTATCTTTTGTACATAGAGGTTACAATCATTCTTAAAATTTAAAAATGGTTGGTGGTAAGAGTGTTGTTGAATAGATACAAACTTAAAATAAAAATAAAAATCTCAGACTTAATGAGTGTGAATGATTGTAACCTCTATGTACAAAAGATTAATGGTCTCTTTGTAGACAATCATAATCTCTCTTGTACATGCAATTTTGACGCATTTAAGAAAAGATATTTGCATAAATTAAAAAATCTTAAGGATACTATCTAAATACTATTAAATTTAAAGGATATTAACATTAGTTTCCTATGATTTTAATTATTTAATTAAATAAGTTGCTCTATTACAAAATTTTAACTTATAATTAATGGTAAATTAAACTAGATTTATCAACCGAACATTTAAGAAGTTGATATTTTCAAAATCTTCTAATGAAATGAAATTATTCTAATTATAATTTTTAAAAAATATAGCCTTTTGTATGAAAATTTTCACCTTCACATAAAATATTGATATCTTTATCAAACCCCAAACATATTTGATGTTTCATGATTCAATTCAATTTTATATACTATAGAGTGCTTCTTTCAAAAAAATTATAAAATCAATAGAATATTTTATTAACGGTGTGGTTTCTATAAGGTTACAACCTTAATAATCTTTTTCCTTTTATTAATAATATGGATTTTACAAGCTCAAAATGTTATATGATTATTTAGTTTAAATACATGGGTAAATAATACAAGTTTGATAAGACAGTAAAGAGGGATGGCATTTGGTGACAACACCCCTATTTAATGCTTCCCATTCAAGTGAGAAGGGGTGAAGCTTGATTTTTTAATATGGTACCGAGGGATCATACTGTATATTTATGCTTTTAAGTAAAAGACTTGTTAAGCAATATTTTTAATTTGAAATCAACAAATCTCTATTTTATGGAGATTTATGCTAAGTTGAGAATGTTAGATCCTCAAAACTATAATTCTTTAATATATCTTGCATAGTGTTTTCCCTAAAATAGTATATTCATGTGGGGGCATTTCCATTAACTTGTTACATGGCCATAATAATAATAACTATATAATATACATAATATTTTGGAGAAATTATGACTATTACCCGAACTGTACCAAGGCTTGTGGTCTTTTATATATAATAGCTAATATTATATGTATGTATGTAGTATGTATGTATGTTTGTATTGTTTTATTAGGTATTTTAGTAAATCACAACTCATAAACCACCATTTTATTTTTGTAATTTTAAATATTTTTGAATTGCCAATTTCGGATTGATATGGATCGATGATCTATCGATTTGGTATTGAATTGGTGGGTAGATCATCCACTCCAACAGTCCATTTTTTAAAGGACTAATTCAGAAGAATGTAGTAGTGTTGGCACTAAGGACTACAGTAAAAAAAAACCATAACCTAATGGAGCAAAGGAAAAGTATTTCATACATCAAGGACCATAAACCTATAAACCCTCATTTATTATTGTAGAATTTTTTTAACATTATTCAAATCGTCGATTCCGGCTGATCCAGATTAATGATCAAAGGATTGGACTCATAATGGATGGAAGGATGATCCACTCCACCGATCAGTTTTTCTAAACACTAGTTCAAAATAATGTAGTAGTGCAAGGATAAAGGACTACAGTAAGAAATCATAATTCAATAGAGCAAAGGAAGAGTATTTCATAGGACCCAGTTCCACATAAACGTCCCCTTATGCATCAAATATCCATCTTAAAGATGGAAGTGGAGAAATGGTGGTTCACAAAAACCTAAAATGAATGATATTAAAAATATATGAGATTTTTTTTTTAATTTACTTTTCTCTTTTAATGTCCACCATAGGTGAGATTTCTAGTTCTAAATTTTTTTTATTCAAAATCTATCTTGGAAAAAGAATTGGCAAAGTATATAATGTGACTATTTATCTTTGATATAAGGTGTTCACAAGTGATCTTGATCATCGGATGTAAAATTGGGTCGCTGTATTTATTTAATTGACTAAGCTCAAAGTTCAAAAGAAATTATCTCGAACTTTGTGATGCACCCACGTTGTCAGATTTCACTTCAAATGGTTGTAAGTAATTGTGACCTTCCGGTACAAAAGGTAAATGGTTTCATTATATACAATCCCCAATTGTTTTTGGCACAAGGATAGTTTATATAGAGCCGAGGTTCTAAACAATCAAATTAGAGCAAACCTAAAAAATTTCACTAGATGAGGTTGTTTTGATGCCCAAATATCCTCAAATTGATCATCTCAACATCAAGATGCATAGACATAAGAAAAAAATGGATTTCAAGTTTCGAAATAGTACATTTTGTTGTAATGCATTTTTGGACCATCAATTTTCAAGATTTTCAATTGTTTATAGATCTGCTCGATCTACAATATTTTTGAAGCTTTAAATTAGAAAAATTACATAAATGTCTGTTTTAGTTTCCGTTATTATCAAAATACCAAATACTTTCAGTTATTACTGATATATCCGTTTTTTAGAATTCATAATAAATTTTTTACAAAAGATGAAACTACTCATTTTTAGTTTTTCAAAAACCAAAATCCGACCAATTTCAGTTTTTGAAAAACCGAAAAATGTTTTCTCTCTCTTGTGCGTATTCTCTCTACCTCTCTAAAGTCATAGTTATCTGATAAAATCAGAGGGGAACAACTAGCTTGAGCCCCTAAATTTAGAAAAAATCACAGGGATTATAAAATTAGAAGATTAGGAAAAATCTTGTGGTGTATTCTCTCTCTACCTCACTTGTGGCGTATTCTCTCCCTACCCCTTTGAAGTCATCAGATGATAATGAAAAGCTGATGATCCAGCCCATGATGCCCTACCTTCAAGAAGAGATCTTCGTCAATTTAAGCTCTTCGAGCTATGGGCATATCCAAAGTAGGCCCAATTCCTCTACGTGAAACCCAAAAAACAAGCTGGGTGAAGAGAGAGTTAAAAGAAAAAAACATTTTTACCAGTGTAATGTAGAGAGAATAAGAAGACTTACCCGAGAGAGAAAGACAATTTTGATTCTTCAAAAACCAAAAATTTTAAATGGTTGGTTATTAAAAAATCGTTTGATTTTGATGTTTGAAAAAGCAAAAATAAGTAGTTTTGTTTTTTTTTTTTAATTATTATAAAATCTAAAAAACGGATATATCAATAATAACATAGAGTATTCGGTATTTTGATAATAACGAAAACTAAAAAAAATATTTACCTAATTTTCCCTTTAAAATTTATTTTAAGAGTGTCTTAAAGATTTCGAGCATTGAAACCATATTTGTCGACACCATTTGAAGGTGCGCTCCCAGCTCCATACAAAATGCACCCTTCATGTAAATAGGGGAGTGAGCAGGGTCATCGGAACCTTCCCTTGGTGTAAAAGTAAAACTGCAACGCGTTGGGTCATCACCTTCCACTTCATCGATGGTGATTCAGGGAGTAGGACCCACCAGTTGGCGTCTTGTCTAGTTCGAGTGGGTCGCACCCTAATCCAACAACGAAGAAAAATAGATTGAATAACTAGAAATCTTATTTGTCATCTGCAAATTTCCCGAGGAAGATTGAACCATGCTGCCTGTGATTTTACGATCAGAAAAACTCTGAAATAAATAAATAGTGGTTTCCTTCCATGGCAGAGTGCCGGCCATCGGATCACCTGTAACTCAGAGGACCCTCTTCACTCACATTTGAAGCAAGTTTTCGTTTAGAATTAACAAAAGGTCAGTTCCAAACTGGGAAACGTCAACAATTTATGGGTTTTATTTATTTTCTCTTATTTTCAGCTTCTTTTGGATTGTTCTGTGTGTTTTTCTGATTGGTTATTCCGAACACAATCCGTGGCAGAAATGGGGAAGGTTGTTTTGTGGTTAGAAATAGTCGTTCTGGCCTCTTTTTTTGGAGTGTTAATCTCAGAGAATTTCTTCGAGCCTTTCAATGTGACCTACGATCACAGGGCTCTCATAATTAATGGGAAGCGTAGGATGCTAGTATCAGCTGGATTACATTATCCTCGAGCAACACCTGAGGTACAATTATGCTTTGATGCTTGTTTATCCCAGCTAAATTTAATAGATTTTTTTTTAATATCTGTTCTCTTCTGATTTTGTGTCCTCTTGACCTTATTTGGACATTCTTTTTTTTCTGTACTTAAAACCTTATTTTTATTTTTTTGGCATATGGATTGGTTGAATTTGATGGTCTCTGATTGATTAGTTGGGTGATTTTGTTATGGAAATTTCAGATAATCCATATAATAATATTAAAACACTCAAAGAGGCAAAAGGAAGACTTGTGTACAATGACACCATTCACACACATACAACATGACGGTAACTTACATAGCAGGCAGGCGAAACAAACTTGCATGGTAAGATAGTGTACAAAGTGTAAAGCATAACCTCACCGTCTATAGTATTATATAATACACCCACTATATATGATACCATCTTGTGCACTACTACATAAGAAATGATGCACTATAAATAAGACAAGATCTGTCAATGGGATAGTCATATCGAGCCTGGGTCGTCACCTTAGTGAAAATATGAAGCTTAAGTTGTGAGGTAACATGTGGGAGTGTGAACTCTCCAACAAAAGTTTTTAACCAATATAATTGCAATCAACCTCTATGTGCTTTGTGCGCTTGGATTAGAGGCAATACGAACGACGCTCATATTATCATCATATAAAAGAATGGGAGAAGGAGGACAAATATTCAAGTTGCATAAAAGACCTCTCAACCAAGTGATGTCGCTGCAAGCTGATGAGATAGCCCTGTAGTCGACTTTTGTGGAGGTTTTGAAACAATGTATTATTTGTTACATTTTCATGATATGAAGGTGTCTCCGAGAATACACACTAATCAATGGTTGAGTGTTGAGTATTTGGTCACCCTACCTAATCGGTGTCGACATGGGCTCGTAGTTGAAGAGAAGAATTGGAAGAGAAACAATCCTCTATGACATGTACCTTTCAAAAATGGAATGATAGAATGGACAACTGAGAGGTGGATACAAAGAGCACATGCAACAAATTGGCTAATTATCTTCACTGCATGTGATATATTAGGACGAGTCATAGTGAGGCGGAGTTTGCTGCTGAGAATTTGCATGTAAATAGTGGGGTTTGGAATTTTGTCCCTATCATCTACATTCACCTCCATTGGTGCATCTACCTGTTTATCATTAGTCAGATTGGCCAACTTGATCAAATCTTTGGTGTATTGTCTTTGATGATCTGTACATCCATTAGAGGAGCAATGAATCTCTAAGCCAAGAAAGTGAGTTAGTCGATCTAAATCTTTCATCTTGAATGAGATACTAAGAAGCTCTTTCAAGCATTGTATATTGGCATGGTTGTCACCTGTGATAAGGATACCGTCAATATATAAGAGAAGAATTGTTATCCTTGAGGTAAAATGGTGGGTAAATAGCGAAATGGGGTAAATTGGTGGGTAAATAGAAAATAGTCGTGAGAGCTTTGTATAAATCCGACATCCATAATGACTTGTCAAAATTCGGCCAAACCATGCTCTTAGAGCTTTTTTCATTCCATACAAGGATTTTTTCAGACAACAAATCATAGACTTGTCATGGTTACACCTAGGGGGAATGCACATATACACGATCTCTTAGAATATCCATAAAAAATGTATTTTTCACATCCATGTGAGAGATAATCGAGTGGCGAATAATCGAGAGGGCAATTACTTTATGCACCGTGATCATTATACCTATCAGATAAAATGTTTCTTCATAGTCTATGTCATACTCGTGCTTGTAGCCTTGAGCAACTAGCTGTGCTTTATATTGCTCAATCCCTCTATTAAATCTAAACTTCATAGAGAAAATCCATTTACTTCTAACAATACAAGTGTTAGCAGGGCAAGGAGCAAGATCCTATGCATCATTCTCCAACAAGGCATTTATTTTTGCATCCATGGCCTCCTTCCAATATGGTATGTTATAGGCTTGTTGATAGGCGGAAGGAATATCAACTGAGTCAATGGAGGTAAGCAATGATCTAGGAAGTAAACAAATATATAGATGGTTAGTAGGAATATCAAATATATTAAGACAAGTAAACAAAGATCTAGGGTGTGATGGAAAACTAAAGTCATCAAGAGAAGAATCATATTGGTTGCGAGGATGAGATGTAATTGTGGAGCTTTCAGCAGAAGCAAGGTTGGGAAGAGAAGGAAGGGGGAAGAGAATCACTTAAACGTAAGGCGCAAGTGAAGGAGGCATGGATTGGTTATGTTTTCTCTGTTGTTGATGCACCAAAAGCTATGGTGGTTTATCAGTGTTACTGGAAGAAACATTATGTGAATATGAAAAATCAGGAGAGATACAAAAATTAGAATTCTAGTAAGAAAGGAGCAAAAGAGCCTGTGGATTCAGCGACAAAAGATAATAGAAGAGGCTCTCTAAAAAGACGGCATGGCGAGACCATAGTTAGCAAGTCTCTGATTAAAACATAATTTTTTTTCAAAAAATCTTTGATTTTTTGAAATCCGTTAACAACTTCGAGTTTTTCAAAATATCTTCTAAAATCGAGTTCTTTTAATGGAACCCATATAAATCTATATTTTGGAATTTTCCAAAATAATTTTTCGAAAAAAATTCTTCTTATAAATTTGTCTCCATTGATTTAATATCTTTGAATTTTTTTTTAGAGATAAGGACATTAAAAGTGGAAGTAAATTAAGAATCTTGGTTTTAAAAAAAATGCTATAAAATTTTTTTGCCAATATGTTTCTTTAAAAAAAGTGTATTAAAAAAATATATTCAATCAATATATCCCCCTGAAAAGTAATCTATCAATACAATCATATATATCAAAATGATAGGTAGAATTAGAGGAAGAATAACCCAATGAGAAATCTTTTTTTTTTTTCCCTCTAAACCCAGAGCATCATTTTATAGAGGGCCATTATACAGAGATTCAGTGACAACTAAATATTTAGGTAGCTTGGAATTTAGGGTGAGATACAATTATTAATAGATTTTCTTAAGCATTTTGTTGCTTTCTTTTTGCGTACGTAAGTTTGATTAATTTCACCTTTTTAAGTCTTTTTATTCCATTGTTGTATACATCATAGCATTTTGGATGGTCTACTATTTTACATTTTTTGTTTGTGTTTTAGTTAGTGGCAATCCTATATTGAGGGTTTTATTGTTTTTTTTCTTTGCACTATAATCTCATACCTTGGGTTATAGTTCTTGTTATTTGTTGATGTAATTCTTGTGTTTAAAATTGTTCCTTTTTCATTGTATTGTTTTATGACAACAAAGTAACCATTGTTGTATTATTGAAAGTTTGGATAAAAATTTGTCAAGTGGTACTCCATGATACTAGATAAAGACATAAAATCATTGTTCAATGGCTTTAATGTATCGATGCAATAATTGCAAATCTTCATTATCATAATCCAAGCTTTATCCCAACTGTTTGGCTATACGAATCTTGTTACGTCATTCCGCTCTATGAAGGGCCGTAGCCTTAGTTAGACCATAATTTACCATAGCCCTTCTGCTTCTTCCATCCATGTCCTTTTGGGCCTTCCTTTACCCTATTGGAGTCTTCCACTTGAAGCACATCGTTCCTTCTAATTGGTGTTGTTCTAGATGATGCTGTATGTGGCTAGACCACTAAATACTTATCATCATCTTATTACCTATTGGAGCTACCCTTGAATTCTCTTTGATTATATATTCCGTGCTTTATCCTTTTTAATCTTGCACTTATCCATCTCAACATCTTCATCTCATCTACGCTCATTCTGTAGATATGTTGTTTCTTGACTGTCGAACATTCCGTCCCATAGATTATGGTGTTTTTACAGTCGTCCTATTGAACTTCCCATTCAGTTTCATTAGTATGCAACAATCACATTAGATGTCAAAGTTCGGAAGCACATTTCTACTTCATCCACTCAGCTCTAATTGTATGTGCGATATCTTTATCAATCTCTCAATTTTTATGGATTATCGACCCAATGAATTGAAAATAATCTTTCGTGTAATTCTTGGCCATCAATCTTAATTAATTCCTCATTCTACTACTATGACTAGACTTGCATTCCATTTATTTTCATGATATTTTATTATATCTTCTATACACATCCAATTTTTCCACTATGTTCTTTTGAGCCAAATCCAAAATATTCACGATTCTCCAACTTACCTAATTTTTAGTGATCTGTATTGGTGACCTGATTTTTTGCCTCCAATATTTTGGAACAAAACCGATATATTACCAATGTTATGGTTTGCCTATATATTGATATTGTCCGACCTGCTAGCTATGGATCAAGTTAGCAGTTAACTTTGAAACTAAGTGAACGTTGGTAAATGAAGGGTGCACCATGGGGGACACAAAGTGAGAGATTATCAATACTAATAATTTATAGTGTGTCCCATTAGTTGTGAAGAATCTAACTATTACCTAGGTATGGTAGACTTGTGTGCACTTTGGTCATGTGTTTAGAGACTAAAGGGGATTCATAGTAGGGGATAGTTGATAGTCCTTACTAGCCAAGCCCATGACAGAGAATGCAGAAGAATAACTGTATACACAAAGTTTAATACCAATTGTTGAATATTATTTGATTTTTGTTTTGAGGTATAAACAATGTTTGATGGAGTGACCTCTAATCTTGTATCCACCATCAATCTCTGAGATGTATCATTGGCAGCCTGCTATACCATAAAAGTAGGTTTCCTCGGATCTGACGAGTGGTTGCTTCACTAAAGTGGCTATGCCATTTTGTTATACTGTGTCCAAGGCATTTGCAATAAACACAATTTTTTCTGCTTACAATGGATGAGATATGACAATATTCTATACATTCATAACGTTGCAGTGAAGATTGGTTCTTTTGT
Organism: Amborella trichopoda; assembly: GCF_000471905.2. The sequence goes on along the minus strand of NW_006496807.1, from coordinate 692,867 downwards.
GATGGCTTCTATCTAGTGCATTGGGCCACAAAGACTAATTCTATTCCCTTTTCCTTAGTTGGTGACTATTGTTGTAATTCGTATCTCCTCACAGAGTAACTCATTGGGAATCACATCCATGTTGGGTGTGTTTTGTGATTCAATTTATTGATTTGAATGACTCATATTCTAGGCGTAATTTCATCACCCCCTTCGTCATTTATGTCCTTTAAACTTTTAATTCAGCAAGATGTAGCATTTTGTTTTTTTTGAGTAAGTAATGATAGCCTTCATACTTACATATTCATATTCTATCCACAAGTTCATAAAACCAACATAATATTCTTGGATATTCTCCTCCCCTTGTTTGAAGGTAAACATATCATACTCAACTTGGAATTACCTTATTTACCCAAAAAACTTGGAATTGCCTCACAATTGCTGATAAACCTATTCCAGATATTCCCACATTTCATTTGAAATGGGTGACCCTCGCATTGGCCTTCGGATTCTTGTATTATCAAAGCAGTGTTTTAAAAATCGACGAGTCGCAACGGACTCGCCCGAGTCGACACGGGAATCGTTCACCCCGTATCGATGCTGGTGAAAAACGTTAAATCGCTCGGTTCTAAAGATGAACCGGCGATTCTGCAGAGTACTACGTCATGAACCGGCGATTCTGTAGAGTACTACGTCACTAGTAGCGAGTTGGCGAGTTGGGCGGCGGCGAAACACCGGTCAGGATTTGCACGTGACGTACCTCACAACACACAACACGTGGTAGATTTGGGCGGAGGAGACTCTCACGCGTGGCAATTTGGGTGGCGAAACTCTCACACGGACCTTGCAGGACAAACACGCTTTTGAATCAACTTACGCGCATTTTATATGGCTCTTTCATCCCACATCCCTTCGATGTGGGACTATTCTCGTACCCCAATCCAGCATTAAGTTAAAGAGAGAGAAAGAGACAAAAGCAGAGAGAGAGCAAAATGAGAGAGATGCAAGGAAAACCCTAATCAATTAGAAGGAAGCAGTAATGGTGGCATCCACAGGCGACGTGTGGAGATCGCTTGTCAGGCAATGGCGGATTCATGTTACAAATTGCGGATCTTTAAGGCTTAGTAGAGAGGCCTCCTTTCCTCTTTATGAGAGGGCTGAGCTAACTAACTCAGATCTGATCTCAAGATTCTAATTTCTGTGTAAACTAACTCAAATCTGATCTCAAGGTACTAATTTCTCTATAAATTTCTCTTTTTTGGATAATTTTAGTGTCGATCTGTTATGTATTTGACTTGCATTGTTTAGATGGATGCCTTCTCCGTCTCTGAGTTGGTACATTATTGAAAGTTAGGCTTTATATTTCATTTTACTTGGTGACCTTTTTCTTTAATTTTTTTTTTCTTTTTTCTCTTTTACGAGGGGTTTTAGGTTTCCTGAGTTGCTTTAGGAGTCAGGTTTTGTTTCTTCTTGAAAATTAAGTGGGCACTAGATTTTTGGATCCATTTATGAGCACAATATATTTTTTTGCCATGTTGATTTTTGCATTTTTTTATGGGTTTTTGGTTGAACTTGAATTTTTGCAAGAAGTTAATGGTGTCAATTGTTGGTAGAATATGACATTATTATGTTATTCTTCTTAAATGCTTGTTCAAATTTTTTTTTTTGGAATTCTTTTGCTTCTCCTTTGGTTTATTTTCCATTGCTCAACAGACGAAGTCCATTAATATTTTGGGATATTCATCATTTGGTGAGAGTTTTTGGGTCTCTCTCACTTTCGTTCTGTGATTCACATGTAGGTGTAAGTCCATTAATATTTTTGGATATTCATCATTTTGTGAGAGTGTTTGGGTCTCTCTCACTCTCTTTCTGTGATTCACATGTAGGTGTAAAGTGCAACACAAGAGCGTCCATAGTGTTCGTCAGTCCTATAATGCTATGTGCTAAGGGAAAAAAATTAAATTTACCGGGTATCAATTTTCTATGGTGCAATATCTTTGATTTTCCATTTTCTCTGTTTGTTGAGTGACTCCAGTTGTGCTGATCTTTTGTTGAAGTAACTCGGATATTTAAGCTAACGTTTCCCTCTTTTTCTTTCCTTTTATCTAGTTTCTTGGATGTGGTATATTTTGAATATGTTTTTTTGCATACAGGAAAAGAACATCTCAATATTTGCATATTGATGAAAAAAATGAAAGTTAATAATGTAGTACCTCCATTTCTTATTAGATTCCTAAAAAACAACATTTATAATGAATTTTAATTATTTTTTTGGATTTTTTGTAAGGCTTAATTCGACCGATTCGGCCAATTACCGATCTGGATCGTCGATTCACTGATCCGGATAGATTTTTGAGATGCCTGATCCGGGGCACCGATCTGTTTTTTAAACCACTGCTCAAAACTATGCACACAACGATCTTAACGCTGTTTACCTGCCATTGTTGTGTTTCTTTGGAGTTGGATGGAGCAGGTTGTGATTCGATTCCATCAACATTACCCCCATAAACCCTTTTCTTATACAAAAAACCGAAAATGAAAACGTCAACCGAGATAGTTTTTCCTATCAACTTTTGCAGCCAACACCTCACACTTCTCAGAAGCTATGTCCAATCTATGTGAGAACCCTTAATGGGATCAAGACTTAGATTGAATCAAAAGAAAACCCAAAAGAGATATGATATCAAACCTTGATGAAAAGACTTGATTTGAGATTCAAAACTCAGATTTGGAAATTATCAGCCAAATTTTTTTATGGATTGCCAGAAATCAACCCACAAGAGGTCAGATCTGAGACTTTATGAAGAGATAAACCAGAAATTTGCCAACAAGAGATCCCTTAAAGACTACTAGAAAATCACCTTGTTTCTGTGGTGGTTTTGGCAAGGAGAGGGATTGTGGTTCGGGTAGAGAATCTGATCTCTCAAAACCTTCGTTCTGATACCATGTAAGACACTCAAAGAGGCAAAAGGAAAACTTGTGTCCATTTACTATTCACAACATTTGTATATACAACATGAGGGTAACTTGCATAGCAAAGTAGGCTACATAAACTTGCATAGCAATATAGGGTACAAAGTGTAACATAACCTCACCTTCTATGCTATTACATATTGCACCTACTATATATGATATGATGTGCTACACTGTCTATAAAAGATTTGATACACTATAAATAATAAAAGATCTTCAACATTCTCTACAGTTGTTTTTTCTGATGCAATCTAATGTTTTCATACGTTGGGTTTAAAACAATCTATCATTTGATTACGTGTTTATGATTTCTCCATTTTGCATAGTTTGTGGATGGATTGATCAATGTTCATTATAAAAAATCTACAGTTCGCCTTTTATTTTCCCTTTTTTGACATGTTGAGAGGTATATATTGTAGGTAGGACTGAGACCCGCAATGCCACTTTGTGACTCTGCCACCTCGACCACCCAGGCCTTGGGCACATTCCTAGGATGTTGGTAGTAGGGAATACAGTTTTGTTTACGTGGTAATGGGATACATGTCAAAGATAATCTATCAAGTCAAATAAAATAAAATAAAATAAAAAAGATGGTAATAAAAGAGCACTGGTAAGTGATGAATACACCCTTACTTCATCTTATTAGGCATTGAATTGAGTGATTTATGCAAACATAATTTTTTTGAAATGAATACTCATTAGTTGACAACGGGATGCCTTTTCAGAGGATAGTCGTGAGAACAAACAGCAGGAGTGAGTCTTTGTAGTTCAAACTTATGGGATTGATCCAGTAGAGAGTCATTGGCATGGAGGGCACATATTGGAGAAAACAAAGTTAAATAATAATCCAAAACCTTTATTCTGCACAGAGTGAAAAGATCTGATAGTTCTTTTGCTTAGTGTACAACCTTTACAAGCCTTCGTATGACTATCATCAAGAAAAAGGGGCCTGAATCAACCTTTGCATTTGTAATTGGGAGGATAATTCATTTTCCTCAAAGATTGTTTGTGCTGATTTTTTTCCAGAAGATTCATGGGCTTGCTGCCTATTCTAGTTTTGTTTTTAAGATATCGAGTCAAGATCCTCTATTCCATCTATCTAGCGTCATTATTCTGTCTTCGGGATAAGGTGGCATTGTGAAACTGATCTATATGTATCATGGAATCCTGGAACTGCTATTTTAGGGCCAGGTTCCCACTTAAGTACAAGAATTGTGAAGCTACGTCCTGTCCTTTTTTTCTGTGACTGGTCAATTACTTTATTCTCTTCTTTGCCTTTAGAACAATTTTTTGTTGTTTCTATTACTAGATATTCTTTGGACTAACAGAATCAAGTATTACACTTCTGTTTTTGTTAAGTATGGTATTTGCATTCAAGTTGATCATTCTTCTGTTTTTTACTTTATTTTCTCGATAATAAGCATGTGGTCACTTTTTCTACATCGTATCTTACACTTCCCAATAAACCAGATGTGGCCAAATTTGATTGCCAAGAGCAAAGAAGGTGGGGCAGATGTGATTCAGACTTACACATTTTGGAATGGGCATGAGCCAATCAAAGGGCAGGTATAATGTAATTTAGGCAGTGGAGTTATTGATCGCAAATATTATGCTTTGTATGGTGAGTTTGAGAATTTTGAGGAGATTTACCTTCTTATTGAAGGGTATTTGCAATGATTTTTGTGTAGTTCAATTTCAAAGGAAGATATAATCTTGTCAAGTTTGTGAAGCTGGTTGGATCAAAAGGACTTTATCTTCATCTTCGTATAGGTCCATATGTCTGTGCTGAGTGGAATTTCGGGTCTCTCTCTCTCTCTCTCTCTCTCAATCGTGAGCCTTTAGATTCTTTACATCCTTCTTATACAACATCCAGGATGTCTAAATGCTTTGGAGTTGATGTACTATGTGGTAGTTTAGTAGTTCTGTTCATTTCTACATGTGTTATGTGATGTTTTTCTTTTCCTGTAGCACATATCTTTTCTTATATATGCTAGCTTGTTCCCTGACTGGGGAAGTTCACGTTAAATACTTTCATTACTCAATTTCTAGTGTAATGTGAACATTGTTGTTGAATGGTTCTTTAAGGAATTCTACGGCTTTCTTTTGAAACTTTGCATTCATTGCTTATGCATATGAAATATTTTTTATCAATGATCTGCTGAAATTTGCAAATTTTTTTGTTGTGGCGGGCTACTGGACTATTTAGAGTCCACTAGTTTTTGGCATTCTGCTGGCTGTGTGATGTATTCTGTGCCTTCAAAAGTATAGTTTTACATCCAAATTGTGGTAGTTCATTGGAAATTTGGACTGTATATCACATATCCATCATTGTGTAAAAGTCTTTTAATTCAATGTTGATTTTAATCCTCCAAAAGTACTGATTTTTGATTCACATGTGTGACATCCGAATTATTGTATCATGTGATAGGGAAGGTTTGTCCCCATATTCTTAATAGCAAAACACTTTGAATTAAAACATATCATATTTAAGCGATGTTTAAAACAGCGTTTACAACTCGAACCAGCCTGAGTCACTTGAATTGGCAGCCCGCCAGTCTGGATGACCCCAACTCGGATGACCCAAGTGTGACTGATTCTTGCTGAGTCTGATCAATTGTTACTGAGTTTGTCCAAATCTTTAAATAAAGAAGAAGAAAAAACACTGATTTCTTGATGTGGTACAAAGTCTAGGAACACTCTGAATTAACCAAAAACAACAATACAACTTGGTGCCTTAACACAAAACTCTTAGTCATACAAAGCGAATACGCAATAACAGTCCTTTAACACAATGATAAAAACATCTTAGACTTTACATACCACTGAAAATCAACTCTAGAACAGACCCCTTATGGGGCAAATTACATGCTACTCACACCAACTCGAAATTGAAACACTTATTTACACACAATGGAAGTGCACCTTCATATAATCAAATTAACATGAACTGAACTGCCCCAATAGTAACAACAGAGAATGATAACAAAACAGAGGTATTAGACTGCCAAAAATACTTGGGAGGCCAATGGTTCGAACCGCTTGTGCCCGGTCCACGATCAGGGCTTTTGAGGACTTAATCTTGTCCCAAAGATGAGTGCACGAGTGGTTTATATGACTCAAGGGTATCTATCCAATTTGGGAAGCTTAAACACTTTAAAAAATACTTCTTATGGTCTATAATCAATAACAAAATCAACCCACAACAATTTGCAAATGGAACTAGGAAGATCTGAAATTTGAGCAAGATAGAGCAAAACTATGTATCTCTGGAATTTGAAAGTTAAGGATAAGAAATGCACTAAAAAAATTCGGTTAGAGAAAATCAAAGGTAAACTATGCTTAATCAAATGATCACCAAGGTATGAAGCTTGTAATCTAATGGATGACTTCCCTATATAAGGCTTTCACAAAGATCACATGAAGCAAGGATACAAGGTTTGCAAAGCTACTGGAACAAAGAATTTACTGTAAAGTTTGAAGTGAAAGAAGATGAAGAACAATAGAGAAGATCTTGATGGAAGGTTACCTTGATGATTACTTAACATGAACTTGATATCATATAGTGAAGGATGACCTTAAAACTCCAAATATGATGAATGGAATGCTATGAAACAAGTTCTACAATGGCTGGTGCATGGAGCTCATGGAAGTTCTTGCGCTCTCTCTAGATTCCTTTTGCTTATAAAATTCGTTTTTCAAAAGATTGGGTTAAGTTTGGACCAAAAGATTGTATTTATATGAAGTGTTTGAGTGAGATTAGATCTCAACTCTTGATGGACATCATCAATGGCACATGAGAGGTCAATTATCCCTAGCCACTCATCCCCATTCACCACCAAGATGAAATGATGAGATTTGCCACTATTATCACCCACTAAAACCCTAGGTCAAAGCCACATTTACCTTATTGTCCTCAGCCCTATACTTTTATTCTAAACATGTCCAAGTGTGCTTACAAAAATGCCTTCAATATTTCTTTAATTCAAGAGTGCGGAGAATGTCTAAGGGTAAGGGGCAAAACAGTAAATGACATTATGGCATGGGAAAGGGAAAAAGGTGGGTTATGACACCACCAATGAGATCATCTCAAGCCACACCCTTCACATGCACTCTTACACCTTCACATGGGTCACACCAATGAGGTTCATCCACATGAAACATTCACATGCATTGACACCTATGTGGATATTAATTTCAACAATAATTTTTATGTCAAAAATTCCCTTGGCTTCACACAAGCCAAAGGTGTCACATGTGTGAGAAATACCCATGTGATTACAATGTGTCTTTAAGTTATACGGTTATAATATAATGTTTGAAATCAATTTAAATAAATAAGTAACAAGAGGGGGGGGTCTATGCCCAAACTAGAATGGGGGCCCAAGGTGAGGTGCCCATGGTGCCACATGGACACCCTATAGCCACTCGGGTGCCATGTGGCATCCACATGGATGTCCTTTTTTGGAATTAAGGTCAAAAAATTTTGAAAGACACATTTTTGTGCTTGAAAAAAAATTGAAAAAAATCTTAATAAATATTTGAAACATGTTTTTATATGTTTACATCATTTCTAATCATAATTAAATTTGACTGAAGGTATATGTGAGATCTTAAGGCTTTGACTTAGTAACTTGAGTATTCCATTGGGCTAGTCCCGAATGATGTTCCACCGGTGTCTTAAGTTGACCTGATGAACCTATGCTCCAAAGTCTATGGCAAAGACACAAAATTGGGCACATCAAAGTTATTGAACCAGAGCTTGCCATCGTCCAGCTTCTCAATGGATTACAGGTGTGCTTTTTGTGGGACATATGACTATTCTATTACAAGGATGATCTCAAAGCACATCTACACGGGCTCTTCCAATGTTGGATAACACATACGGAAGAGTGGCTTCCCATGTGAATGAATGTTCACATTCCATGGAATGGTCTCGTATCAAGATACAGACTCTTGTCCCTTAAGTTTTGACCATTCCACACAGGGCCTTCTCTCATCACAAGACACTCGGGTTCTTTTACATTCGATTGGTAAGTCCAAGTCCTGGCCAATCATATTAATTATGAGGCATTCTAACCTATATTGTCCTGACTCGGAGGTGACCCTCACACCTCTTAGAGAGATTACTCTCTTAAAGCGCAAACTCTCAATGCCTCATACGTACTCAGGGTATTTGAACCTGAGCCGCAGTTCGCAAAGCACCTAGATTCTATCTCTCACTCACTCCCACTGAGCGAGAGACTCACTCTCTTAACGCCTTGAAAGGTCATATTGCTAACATTGTCCCACTTGGCCTTTGAGGCTTTAATCGGATCTCGCTCTCAATATATCAAATAATAAAACAACATAATAGATCCATGCATTTGTAAGAAAGTAACACACATAAGTAAGAAATATACAACAACTGTCAACCTCCTTAACCCCATCCCATGCACATGCCTCATGATATCATTCGCCCCCAAGCCTTTAGTCATAGGATCAACGTGCATAGCCTTAGATGAAATATAACCAACTTCTACCTCACCAGCTGCAATCTCTTCTCTCACTCTATGGTATTGGGCTTTAATGTACGTTGACTTGCTATGGAACCTTAGCTCACCCGCCATGACAATTGCGGCTTGATTATCACACATGATTCTTACGGTTCCATGTTGAATAGGGTTGAAATAAAAATGATTCAAAAAGGTCTTAATCCAAATGGGTTCCAAAGGTGCAGCACACAAAGCCATATATTCAGCTTCCATAGTAGATAGGGCTATGGTGTGTTGTTTCTTGGTGCGCCAAGATATGGTGCCACCTCCATATAGAAATAGGTATCCTGATGTAGATCTAGAGTCATCCGTGTTCCCTTGATAATCAGAGTTCGTATACCCCTCACTCACACTCCCATAAGTTAACCCATAAGCAATTGTTCCTTTCAAGTATCTCATGATTCTTTTAACAGCTTTCCAATGCTCCAATCCGGGATCGCTTTGAAATCGACTTATCATACTTTGAGCAAAAGCTAGGTCGGGCCTAGTTCCCATAGTTAAATACTAGAGAACGCATGACACTCCTATATGGGACTTTTTCTATCTCTCTTCTCTCTAGATCATTACTAGGTCTCATATTGACATTCAATTTCACTCTTCTTTCCACTGGTGTATCTATGGGTTTGGATTCATGCATCTCAAATCTCTCGAGAACCTTCTTGCAATATGCTAATTGAGACAATTGTATTGTGCGGGCTGCTCTATCTCTTATAATTTGGATTCCCAATACATATGAAGCTTCTCCCATTTCTTTCATATTAAAGTTATTTGATAACATTGCCTTTGTATCTCTTATATGGTCTAAGGTACTACTAGTTATAGGAATGTCATCCACATACAAGGTTATAAAGGTGATGCCACTCTCACTGACCTTATAATACACACAATGGTCATCATCATTTGCCCTGAATCCAAATCTAATAAGGGTTTGATGGGATTTGAGGAACCATCTTCTTGAAGCGTGGTTTAGGCCATATAGGGATCTCTTAAGTTTGTATACTAGCTTCTCCTTACCTTTCACTATAAATCCCTCAGGTTGGTTCATAAAGATCTCTTCTTCGAATTCACCATTCAAGAAAGCAGTTTTCACATCCATTTGGTGTAGTTCTAAGTCAAAGTAGGCGGCTATGGATATGATTATTCTTATTGAAGCCATTTTAGCTACGGGTGAGTAGGTGTCAAAATAATCTCTACCCCTTCCTTTTGGGTAAACCCTTTTGCTACAAGTCTTGCCTTATACTTTTCAATCGGAGTTAAGTTTCGTCTTGAATTATCCACTTACATCCAATAGATCTTTGGTTAGGTTGTAAGTGGACTACCTCCCATACATGGTTCTTTATGATTGAGTTTAGTCTTTATGATTGAGTTTATCTCTTCTTGCATGGCTTCCTTCCGTAGTTTATGATCCAGGTAAGATATGGCATCTTGATAAGAGTAGGGTTCATCATCGGGTTCCTCACTAATTCTTTCATAGGTTTCTCCATGGTAGGTAAAGAATTTGGGTGGTCTTCTTATTCTCTCACTTCGCTTAGGTGGAAAGGTTTCAATTTCTTTGTTAGGTTCAAGCCCATGAAAGTCCACTCTCTTTTGGGTCATATCACTCTCAAGGAAATCATCTTCAAGAAAATGAACGTCTAGGCTTTCAATCACATTTCTATTCAAGGGGTCATAGAATCTATATTTGGATCTATTTTGAGAGGGAATGAGGATATGGGCTGAGCATCCCCAAACTTTAAGGTGTCTAATGGAGGGAGGTCAACCCATGAAGAGTTGGTATGGAGTTGATGAGACCGCCTTAGTGGGAATCCGGTTAAGGATGTATGTGGCAGTTAGAATTGCCTCTCCCCAAAACTCTAATCTAAGATTAGCGGTACTCATCATGCTTCGCATCATCTCAACTAGGGTCCTATTCCTTTTTTTAGCTACCCCATTTTCTTCGGGTGAATAAGGTATGGTAGTTTGGTGGATAATCCCATATTGAACACAAAGATCATAGAAGGCTTGGGACGTGTATTCTCTACCTCTATCAGATCTAAGAATTGTAATGGTTTGACCTAGTTGGTTTTCAACTTCCGCTTTATATTCTTGAAACTTATTTATGGCCTCACTTTTGCTCCTCATAAGATAAGTGTGACCAAACCGGGAGTAGTCATCAATAAATGTAATAAAGTATGTCATTTTCCCTTTGGTTGGCACACTCATTGGCCCACATACATCGGAGTGGATTAATTCTGCAAGACTAGAGACCCTATTGACCTTATTATGGGATTTCTTTTCCATTTGACCTTTTAGGTGAGCCTCGCACTTATTATGTAAATTACCACTCATATTATCAAGTAAGCCTTCTCTCATCATAATATGCTTCCTAGAAGGGCTAATGTGATCTAATCTCTAATGCCACAAATGAAATTTTTGAAAATCATCACCTAAGTAAGCAAACTCTTTCTTCATTTCAAATTGGAAAAGGCCTTCAATCAAATGGGCTACAAACACAAGATCACCTTTGATTGAATCATCATGAACATAAACCTTCCCTTCTTTAAACATCAACATAAATCCTGCTTGATTCATCCTAGAGACCGAGATGAGATTCTTCCTCATCCCGGGTGCATAGAGGGTGTCCTTTAGAATGAGAGTCTCATCATTGGCGAGCTCCAACACATAGTGACCTTTTCTAAGACCTTTTCTATTTGATTTCCATATAAAGATTATGGACGCCGGGTTTGACTTCATTAAAACTTCTAAAACCTCTCATCGAATTGACCACATGAATAGTGGCATCGGAATCAAGCACCCAAGTATCAACCTCCTCATTGGCCATCAAAGTCTCATGAACCACACAAAACTTTTCCTTCCTTGGCCCACCACCTGTTTGACCATGAGGCTTACCGGCATTAGACTTAGGAGTGAAGGGGGGATTTTGTGATAGAGGAGGAGGAGGATATCTACAAAACTTTTGGGTGAGGCCATACTTCTTGCACCTATAGCATTGCACTCTCAAATAATCTTGGCTAGATGCCCAAACCGTCCTCCCATGAACCATAGTAGGTGTTGGTGGTGGTTTGGGCCTAAAATTTCCTTGAGTCACATGGCTAGGAGTAAAGGCATGGGGTTTAGAAGGATAAGGGCTAAATGGATAAAGGGGATATGGCCTTATTATTTCGCCTTGTTTGCCCTTCCCCTTCCATTTGCCTTTTCCTTTTCTCTTCTTGTTTTGATTTTGAACACTCCCACTAACCCCAACATTAAAAGCAATCGGATTTGAAAAATAAGGCAAAGACGAAGAAATAGGAGTGACAAGCAAGGGAGTAGAAGAGGAAGATGGTAGTTGTGATTTTACCATATGGACCATAGCCAATGGTCCATCCATCGCCTTTCGCCTTTGTTCCTCGGCCTCCATGAACGATGCAATTTCTTCTATAGTGCTTGGGGCATCTTTTGCCATCAAATTGGCCACAAAGTTCTTCCACCTTGGAGAGATGGACAACATGAAGATGGTGTTTTGAGTAACTTGATCATAGGAATGACCGACTCTCTCACTTTCCTTGATACAATTCTTAAATTCCCTTAGATGATCACCCACCTTGGTGTGATCATCCATTTTACAACCCATGAGGTTTCTCATTCTAATAATCCTTTATGCCTCATTAGGTGTGTCAAATTTCTTCTTCATTTCATCTATGATATCCTTGACACAAGTAAAATCTTTATAATCCTTAACAAAAGTATCAGTCATAGTAGCAAGTGATTCATGGCACTTAGATTCTTTCGATGTCATGTCTCATAAGCTTCCTTAACCACTTGTGGTGCATTAATAGCAGGCTGAGTTGGTGGCCTTGAAGTGAGCAAAGGCACCAAATCATCCTCATGAAACACATACGCAATCTTATGCCTCCACTCGGTAAAGTTGGTTCCATTGAACCGTTATTCCTTAAGCAACTCGGTTACGATCGACCGGGCAGTCATTGGTCCCTGGATGGCACTCTAAATACATACAAATGACTCTAAATGGGGCTGTTAAAGAGCCTAGCTCTGATATCAATTGATGTGGTATAACGTCTAGGAACACTTTGATTAACCAAAAACAAGAATACAACTTGGTGCCTTAACACAAAACTCTCACTTATACAAAGCAAATATACAATAACAGTCCTTTAACACAATGATAAAAACATCTTAGACTTTACATACCACTGAAAATCAACTCTAGAACAGTCCCCTTATGGGGCAAATTACAAGCCACTTACACCAACTCGAAATTGAAACACTTAGTTACACACAATGGAAGTACACTTGAATATCATCAAATTACTGAACTGAACTGCCCCAACGGTAATGACAGATAATGATAACAACAAAACAGATGTATTAGAGTGCCAAAAATACTCGGGAAGCCAATGGTTCGAACCCCTTGTGCCTGATCCATGATCGGGGCTTTTGAGGACTTAACCTTGTTCCGAAGATGAGTGCACGAGTGGTTTATATGACTCAAGGGTATCTATCCAATTTGGGAAGCTTAAACACTTTTAAAAACAATTCTTATGGTCCATAATCAATAACAAAATTAATCCACAACAATTTGCCAAAGGAACTAGGATGATCCGATCAAATTTGAGCAAGATAGAGCAAAACTATGTAGTATAGTCCATTGGACCACCAAAACAGGATTGCATGCAAAAGTGTGGACTTTGTATAATTCAAGGAGGTAATAGATCTCTGGAATTTGAAAGTTGAGTATAAGAAATGCACCAGAAAAATTCGGGTGGAGAAAATCAAGGGTAAACTATTCTTAATCAAAGGATCATCAAGGTATGAAGCTTGTAGTCTAATGGATGACTTCCTTATATAAGGCTTTCACGAAGATCACATGAAGCAAGAATAAAAGGTTTGCAAAGCTACTGTAACAAAGAATTGACCGCAAGGTTTGAAGTGAAAGAGAATGAAGAACAATAGAGAAGAACTTGATGGAAGGTAACCTTGATGATTGCTTAACATGAACTTGATATCATGTAGTGAAGGATCACCTTAAAATTCCAAATATGATCAATGGAATGCTATGGAACGAGTTCTACAATGGATGGTGCATGGAGCTTATGGAAGTTCTTGCTCTCCCTTTCTAGATTCTTTTTGCTTGTAAAATTCGCTTTTCAAAGATTGGGTTAAGTTTGGGCCAAGATTGTATTTATGTGAAGTGTTTGAGTGAGATTAGATCTCAACCCTTGATGCACATTATCAATGACACATGAGAGGCTAATTATTCCTTGCTAGTCATTCCCATCCACCACCAAGATGAAGGGATGAGATTTGCTGCCATTATCACCCACTAAAACCCTAGGTCCAAGCCACATTTACCTTATTGTCCTTAGCCCTATACTTTTATTCTAAACATGTCCAAGTGTGCTTACAAAAATGCCCTCAAAATTTCTTTAATTCAATAGTGATGAGAATGTTCAAGGGCAAGGGGCAAAACAGTAAAAGGCATTATGGCATGAGAGAGAGAAAAAGGTGGGTTATGACACCACCAATGGGATCATCTCAACCCACACCCGTCACATGCACTCTTACACCTGCACATTGGTCACACTAATGAGGTGCATCCACATGAAACATTCACACGCATTGACACCTATGTGGATATTAATTTCAACAATAATTTTTTTCTCAAAAATTCCCTTGGCTTCATACAATCCAAAGGTGTTACATGTGTGAGAAATATCCATGTGATTAAAATGTGTCTTTAAGTTATAAGGTTATAACATAATGTTTAAATCAATTTAAATAAATAAGTAACAGAAAGGGGGTCCACGCCAAACTAGAATGGGGGCCCAAGGTGAGGGGCCCATGGTGCCACATGGCCACCCTATGGCCACTCGGGTGCCATGTGGCATCCACATGGATGTCCTTATTTGGAATTAAGGTCAAACAATTTTGAAAGACACATTTTTGTGCTTTAAAAAAAAAAGGAAAAAATCTCAATAAATATTTGAAACTTGTGTTCATAGTTTTACATCATTTCTAATCATAATTAAACCGGACTCAAGGTATATGTGAGATCTCAAGGCTTTGACTTCGTAACGTGAGTACTCCATTGGGCTAGTCCTGAATGATGTTCCACTAATGTCTCAAGTTGACTCAACAGTCTATGACAGGGACACATAATTGGTCATATCAAAGTCACTGAACCAGAGCTTCTCATCATCCGGCTTCTCAATGGATTACAAGTGTACCCGTGTGGGACATATTACTATTCTATTACAGGGGACCTCTCAAAGCACCTGTGCATAGGCTCTTCCAAAGTTGGATAACACATATGGAAGAGTGGGTTCCCGTGAATGTGCACATTCCATGGAATGGTCTCGTGTCAGGATACGGACTCATGTCCCGTAAGTCTTGACCATTCCATACAGGGCTAGCTCTCATCACAAGACACTCGGGTTCTTTTACATTCAATTGGTAACTCCACGCTCTGGATAATAACATCAATTATGCGGCATTCTAGCTTATATTGTCCTAACTCGGAGGTACCCCTGACACCTCCTAAAGAGATCAATCTCTCAAAGCGCAAACTCTCAATGTCTCATACGTACTTGGGGTATTAGAACCTAGGCCCCAGTTCGCAAAGCACCCTGATTCTATCGCTCACTCACTCCCATGGAGTGAGAGACTCTTGGCATTAAGGCCTTGAAAGGTCATATTGCTAACTTTCCTATCTGAGTCTTAACCATCAGACTTGGGGCTTGGCGAGCCAACTCGGACCGTTCGTTTTTCTAAATGCTGTTTCTAAGAAATTTGAGCTTTAGTTGGAAAAATTGCGCTTATGCAGTCGTGGTTGCTATCACTTTGGAGTATCTTGGGCTTGTTATTTAGGTTGTTGGTAGAGATTGTGACATTCCTCAGTTCCCTTGTTGCTCTTAATCATTTCGGCACAACAATTGGGATTTCTGATGTAGACACGTGAAAAGATATCCCAAAAAGGAACATATTTTCTCATTAGATTTTGTGCCACTTTATCAATAAAATTTTGTTGAGAAAATCCGCAAGGCCCAATTCTTTTATGTGAACTCAATTCTAAATTCTATTGTTGATGACCTTTATAGTTTCACAATGAACATGATGCAAAGATGTCATCTTAAATATACTCAAAGATGCTGACAAAGAGCTAGAGAAGGTGGGTCCCATTAACGGAAATTATTTTGAATTCACACCTTGGTGTTAGTGATTATCTAACTTCCTACTTGCTCAAACTTGATGCAGATTTCTACTTTACTTTAGGTCATTGGTTTATGTTCGTTTTGGATTTCACCAATTTTTTTGGAAACCCAGTACTCTGCTTTACTGAAATTTTTCAGGGAGGAATATTTTAGAGAATAAGGGTATTTGGGGTTGTTTCCTAGAAAGTCTAAGGTAAGTTTTTATGTCCCTGCCCAAGTAGGTCTTAAATGGACTCATTTGCCTTTATATAAATCTACTTTATGATTTTATTGTTCTGTCATATTCAATAGATTATCTGACTTATGCTTGAATGTTATTGTCTCTAGGCATGGTACTCTTTTCTTTGGAATGGACGTCAATGTTTCTTGAGATTAGCAATTGTATTGGTTGTATTTGTTTGGGAAGTAACCATATTAGTTGTAAACTAACAATGCACCATCTATTTTCGTTTTTTGGTTGATAACTTTACAGGGGTTTTCCTGTGTGGTTACGTGATATACCTGGCATTGAATTCCGAACTAATAATTCATTGTTCAAGGTAACTAACTTAGATTTAAGACTTCATTAAATTATTCGTTCTGTATTTATTAGACTTTTTCTTCTTTATCCTTGACGACTCATTCAACTTGTTGTAAATGCATTTTAGTTCTTGTGGGACATAGTTATAGAGCAATGGTGTCGAATTAAATCCTTCACACATTTAGGACAGTTGGTTTAGCATACTCAAAGAAGTTGAGTTAATATATTGACTCAATAGCATTTCGCCTATGATAGTGGGCATTTTTAAAAGTTGGAATTAAACCTAACTTGACCAGCCATTTGATCCGCTTTCCTTTGAGCATGACCTTCTCTAATATAGTTTTTTCTTTGGGTGGGTAAGCGGTGGGACTGGAGTCCGTGACACTACTCTGCAGTTTTATTGCCCTAACCACTGAGCCAAGAGCCCCACTGCCATAATGAATGTCTCCTTAGGCTAATGGAAGTTTCCATTTCTAAATGTAATTTCTTATTTGTCAAGCCTTAGACTGGAAGTTTCTCTCGCACTGCTTTCGTGGAACTAACGAGCTAATTTGTTATGTAGATGCCTCGGGTTTAGTTATTATTTAATGAATTGTCACTGGAGCCCTTGGTTTAATGGTAAGACTAATAGTTTGCAGAAGAGAGGCCAACCTCCTTGTGCTATCCAAACTGACCCACTTTAAAAGTAAACAAAAAGCATATCATTTGATGATTGCTAGTATTTATGCAAGAAGCCATGATCTCTATTCCGTTTTACTTGGAGTTTCCTTATTTATATCATTGTTGAAGAGAACACAAGTAGTAATAGTAATCTGTTTCATGAAGTACTCTGAAATTCTTTTCAACATCTAAGTTTTTCAAAGTGGAAAGAATCTAGGTTTAAACTTATTTTTCCATTTCTGATTAAAAATTACTCATTATAATCGATAACTTGTGGCTTTTTCTTAGTAGCTTTGTTGTATTTTTTTTTTGCAGGAGGAAATGCATAGGTATGTCAAGATGATAGTGGATCTTATGAAGCAGGAAATGCTGTTTTCATGGCAAGGTGGTCCTATCATATTATTGCAGGTTGTGGAGGCCCTTCTTGATTTCAGTTAGACATGTGGTTGTTATGACATCTTGTGTTAAGACTTGGATTAGATCGTGAGCCAAATTACTTAGCTTAATCCATCAAACATTTGCTTCTTGTATCATCTGTTTTTCTATTAATGAAGTAGGAATGGACATACTTAATGCATACCCATAAAGAGACACATGATTTATATCATAAATTGAAATGACTATGGTAACATACCATGCCAGTCCTGTCTCCAATATGAAGTGATGAGGCATCTATTCAGATGATGGAATTAACAGTGTACGATATTGAACAGGTTGAAAATGAGTATGGGAATATGGAAGCCTCATATGGAAAAGCGGGTCAGGAGTATATTTTGTGGGCTGCAAGAATGGCGCTGGGACTCAATGCTGGCGTTCCATGGGTCATGTGCAAGCAAACTGATGCTCCGGGAAATATTGTAATATAAACACCCTCAAATTTTTATTTTCTTGTGTAATTCAGCATCCCTCTTTCTTTATTGAAATACTTGTTTATAGGCATCAATGCTTAGTGGCATTAGATAACTTGCAATGTTTGCGAAAATCATGTGTAGCGGTTGCAGATATTTAGTCGACAGTGGAAACTAATATGTATATTCCATTATCTGAAATTATTTCAATATGATGTTTCATGTATTTTATTTTTTGAATTGTTCTTGGCAGATAGATGCCTGCAATGAATATTATTGTGATGGTTACAAGCCCAATTCGTATCACAAGCCAACAATGTGGACCGAGAATTGGGATGGATGGTATTCAAATTTGTTTTATGCTTTTTGGAGTTTTCATTTCATTCATTGCTCATTGTTTTCATCAAATGTTATTCTTTTCTTTGTTTTATACAGAATGCATGCCATTTGTTTATTCTTAGGGACATGCATTATAATGATGTTGGATTTGATTGACTTTGTATATAATATGATTAATTGGTTACTGTACCTCTCTTTTTTGTACATAGCATATGTATAGGCCTAGTTTCGTTTAAGAAGAGATTCTCATTCTCCAAAACTCTATTTTTCATGGTATTGGAACAAACTTTATGTTTGAAGCACTAATGCGTTTCCTGTGAATCAATTAGTCAGAATTTAATGAAGCTTACATAGTTTGTACTCTCGCCTTTCTAAAATCATAATCTCAAGTAACCCCCTATGTCCATAGAAAGCCCATGGACCCCCTCCAAGTTAAAAAAAAAAGACATTTAACCCCTTCTGCATCTTTTTTATTGTCCAAATTACAATATTTATCTTTGTTTCCCAATGACCCCTTCATTAAAACTGTAGAAAAGCTCCCTCTTTCTTTCTCTGTTCTTCACCAAAACCTCTTCCTTCCGGACCTCCCTCGAAACCTTAAATCTCTCATTTCATGCACTTCACAATTAAGGCTAAAAGAGTTATCTCAAATTCCCTTTACATGATGGGTTTACTAAAAAAAGGACAAAGGCTAAATGTTATAGTTTGGAAAATGCAAAATGTAAAGAGGGGGTTAAAGATCATTTTTTTTTAAACTTGGATGGGGTTTACGGGCTTTATATAGACACAGGGGGTTATTTGGGATTTTGATTTGGAGAGGGTGGTATACGTCTTTTTCCTAGATCTTTGGATCTGACAAATCCCCTTTCTTACAGCTTGATAGTGACTCTTGATCCTTGTTCTTTATGATCTTTTGAAGTAGAAATAATATATATTGATAGAATTTCGGTTGAAATCCTAACTCATGTATCCTTGCTTGTGGAGATATCTCAATTTTGAAACTATGGAGATTTGACAATCTAATTAGCCTTCAGTTTTTTTTTTTTTTCCCACATTTTAGCTATTTAACTTATTTCATTCTGGAATATTTTGACATAATCTATGCCAAGGTTTTGATTTGAATCAATTTTTCCATGAAGGTTGAAGGTGTTTTAATTTCTACTGAGAGATCCAGATTTGTTCACCATGACTTTTAATTTGTTTCGTACTTGGATTTTAAAAAAGGATCCGATTTTTGCCCTCCTTGTTTTCTTTAAGATTTGATGTCGATCTTGTAGCTCAAACATGGATGGGTTAAGGATACATCGTACATACTCAAATGCTTGAACCATATATTACATGTATGCTATTTTTCCTATGCTATGGTATATAGTTTGTTTTCTTACTTTCTACATTCACATCTTCTCTTTGCTGGGGATCTATGATCTTATTAATGCCTTTTGCATGTCGTAGGAGCAAATTTGAAGATTTTATTAGTCCAACGTCCATAGTGTTTTAGTGCTTAGCTATGGTCTATACTGAAGAAACTGTATTTATCTAATTTTGTGTAATATTTTAATTTCCTATTAACTGACTCATAGTTAATTGCCTTGCAGGTATACAACTTGGGGTGGTAGGGTACCTCATAGACCTGTTGAAGATCTAGCATTTGCTGTTGCTCGCTTTTACCAACGAGGTGGAAGTTTTCAAAATTACTACATGGTAAGATAGTTTGTGAATGCTTGTAAAAAGCCAGTCTTGTTTTAGATAAAGAAGAATCTCAGACTTGTCTATAACAATGTCCTCAGATTCACTTTGCTTCGTCAAAGTATTCAAGTTTTACTCCCGAACAAAGTAAATATGAAAACACTTGTTTCTGAGTGATTCAGGTGTCTTCACCCTCTTCGGCTGGCTTTTAGCAAAGACAGGTGTTTTTGGCTTCTTTTGCTGAATCACAATAGGGTAAATTTGATATTTTATTATATACGTGGGCTAGCAAAAGTAAAAGGGGAAAATATTGCCTAAAGAAAAATAAAAAATATCAAAGTGACCCGTGTTTCTTGAAGCTTAAAAGGTAAGGAAAGTCGGCTCTTTTTCTCATGATTTTTTTTGGGTTCTTTCATCTTTGAACTCAAAGCTCTTGTTTTTAATGTAAAGTAATTGATGTTACAAATTTATCTTTTTGTGGTTATGGTGATTGATGAGTGTGTAAGAATGAATGTGGGATACTGGGTGTCATGGGGGTAAAGTTTCGCTACCTAAACGGTGCGGCGCCAAGACTAAGTCCTACATTGAATAGGGCGAGGCCAGCCTTCCACATGCCACACAAGAGGAAAGAGCGAACACACACGAGTCACTTGCACAAGCAATAGATAAGGACCACATCCCATTTTTTTCACTGCACGCATGCACGAGTATAATGCCACAAATGCCTTATAAGGGTCTAGGCTAGGTTTTATACACGCCACGTGTTTATACAGACCCCGGTGACATCAATTCAAATTCAAATAAATTACATGTGACAACCAACCTTTGTGCATGGTCTAGTCAAGGACACTTGGTGGCTCACTAGCAGCCACCTAGTTAATTGCAATAACCCACTTCTTCGTTAGTTACAACGACCCTCAATTTTAGCCACCCGTCTTAGCCGTTCTTGATGCATGGCCACTCGATAGGTCAACCTGGGCTGGTTATCAAAATTGTCTCTGCATTTCTAGCTGCCCACCTCCCAGCTGTTATGCCTTGTAGGAGCTCACTTAGAATTCAAATCCCACTCATGATGATCGCAGTCTACACGCTTGCCCAGCTAGGTGTATGGACAGTTGACGTCTTGCACATGGTCCACATCCATGTCCTGTTAGGTCAAGCTATCGAGGGTCGAGCCAATCAAGCCACTGCTTGGATTTTCCTTAGCCATATATCTGCACCATCTTGCCCAAGGTCTCACCAGGAGTCTTTAGCCACTTGCCCACATGTGCATGCAACCATGCACCATTGCCACACCATCTTGACATCTCACATGGTTTAGACTGGGGGGGGCCTTATCTCTCCTATATACGGTTGTTGGTTTAAAGAACTGGCTGTTTAAGAGAGAGAGCTAACTTCGCCAAAGTAGCACAAGTCCAACACGTAGACTTGTAGGTCATTGTTAAGGGGAACCACATGCGGCACTTAGCCTGTACGCTTGACACTAAGGTGAAACATGTGTGCCACTTAGCTTGCATTCATGATGTCAAGGAAGGACAAGAAAGAAGTGGGGCGGGCGGGGGGGATGCTGACACTAGGACTCTTTATGATTATGGATTATGAATGTCAATGGCTTGATCATTAACATTTTTTTGAAACTGTTAACTGTTCTATATTAAAGAAGAGGGGCTTACAAGAGGCAGGTAGAAACCACCCACTAGACGGGGGTTCTAGTCCAAAAAATAGGCTATCCACAAAGTGGTGGCCCTATTAAAAAATTGGGGATAATGCAGTACATATGCACATGAAAATACAAAAAATACATAGATCCAGTGGCTCAAAGAAACATATGAGCCTCCCAAAAATCAGGTAGTACTAAAAAGAGCTCCATTTTTAGCTAGGGCATCTGCTTGGGTGTTGGATTCCCGCCAGATATACCTCCATGAGACGACCATATGCCTGCAAAAGGTGAGAAATCTCGTCAAATATCAGTGCGAGCTACCAGGGACAAGGTGAGGAGCCTGAGGCCCGGGTGATGATGTTTTGAGCATTGCCTTCAACAATCAGCGGTTGACTCCAAATAGGGTTAAAAAATTTTAGGCCCACTTGGAGGGCCAGGGACTTAGCTGTCAGAGAGTCGACGTGACCCATATGGGTAGAGTAGGAGGCCAAGGTAAGGCCGAGGTGGTCCTTGAGATGCCATTGACACCTGCTAGTCAGGGGTTACCTAAGGAGCACTTGTCGAAGTTGAGCTTAGTCTAACCCATGGGGGAGTGGTGACCAAAAGGTGGACCGAGAGGGGCGAGGAAGGTGGGCATGAAGCAGGGATTTCCAGTTTAGGTGGAAGGTTGAGGAGGGGAAGCCCTTGAACGTCTTGTGGTTAGAGGCACGAAAAATAACCGAAGAAGTGGTTTGTGAAAGAGTGTCGGGGTCGAACATTTGTCACCTCTGAAAATTCTTGAGTTTCTTTCGGTCCAAATGACCCACACCATAGTTGCTACTGATGCTTGTTACAACATCCTACCTACTTTAGGCCAAGGGCTGGCGAGGTGCAACTTATAGAGGGCCGGGATGGAGGGGGGCTTAACCCATTTGCAACTGAAGAGTTGGAGTAACATTCCCCAAATGTTTTAGGCCAAATAGCAGTGGAGAAAGAGGTAGGGGTTGTTTCTTCAGCAGGTAGGCACATAGTGCACCTATTGGGGATGGGAATGCCTCTCCGTTGCAAATGGTCGACTGTAAGGGCTTTTTTATAGAGAGCAATCCAGTTGATCATTAATATTGGGCTTGATTATAAGTATTTGATACTTTAGGTGATGGACGTTTTTATTTTAAATGTCATGCTTTGTGTTTAGGATTCATGATAAGATGTGGCAATGCTTTATGCTGGTTTCCTACCTAATGCAACCTAGCACCCCCTTTACCTTGGCTTGGGATGAGTTAAGGGAAAATTTAAGGTCCTCACTCTTATTAGACTGGGGATATTGAGATGGATGAGTGATGTTGAGATGGATGAGTTACATGACAAGAAAGGATAGGATTTAAAATAAATACATACGAGGGAACTTAGGTGTGGCTTCAATATGCAATAGATGAGGGAAAGTAGACTTAGGTGTCCTAGCCATGTGCAGTGTAGACCTAATACAACACTAGTTAGGAGGTGCGATTTGGTTTAAGTGGAAGGAAAGGGCATGGGGAAGTCTCAAAAGGATATTGATAGAACTAGTGAAAAATGATATGATGACTTTTGGTCTTATTAAGGGTATGACCCTTGATAGAGAAGAATGGAGGAACATGGTTCATGTAGCTGAACCCAAATGATTGGGATAAGGTTTGGATGACGATGACGATGACGATGATGCTTTGTGTTGAAAAATATCTATATGTTTAGATTTTTCTTAATATCTATGTGTTTAGATTTGGTTGGTCAAGTACTCTGCATGAAGTTTATTCACAAGAGAGATATTTCTATCATTCCTATATCTTCTTATGTGAGTAAATGTACATGTTTATGAGTGTTATTCATTTGATATTGTCTCGTAGGTATACAATTGTGACTCCAAGATATTTCACTCCATATTGATTTTGCTTGACTTTGTAGATCATTTGTTGCTTTATGTCATTGCTTGGTGGCTGTCATAAGAAAATATGGCCATTTTTTCCTCTTTTGGAACACCACAGTAACTTCTAAATTTAACATTGCATGAAGAAGTACTTCGTATCCTTTTCATAGAGAGTAAATGTAAACAAGATGCTCTAGAAAGATGATGGAAATTTACTGTTGGTAGAAAAGGAAAGAATAGAGGTGCTTAGGAATGATCCTAGAAGGGAAGAAATATTCTAATGATAATCATTTTTCCATATCATCTGATATTTATTCTAAGCAATGGGTTACATGATTCTAAGAAACTAGGCATTCCTTTAGTAACACAAGTGCTCACTCAAGTTCATCTCTCAATTGACTTTGGCAATGCTTGATGGCTTCTTTGCCTATATCTAGTCCATGATCCAGAGGAAAAGGACCCATTGGATAAATCCCCTTTGGGGTTTTCTCTTCCTTATCTATGATGGTCTTTTGGCGATGCTATAATTTAATACCCTCACGCTTATGCTCATCAAAACATAACAGAACCCCAAAATGCAATTGAATGCGTAAGTAACATTTTTTTTCCTTGAGTCAAAACTGAAACTGGGATTTGGGTGCTGGGCCCGGTGGTTAGGCTGTTCAGGGCATGCAACACAACGTCGATATTTTAAACCCATGGATTACTTATTGGAAGAAAAATGATGAGAAAGAATGACTTGAAATCCACATGGGATTTCATTGGATTGTCAAAATTGGTGAACCATGTATAGAGATAAGTAGTGCCAAATTTTCCTTGTCCAAGCTTTCTCACTATCAAGTAGTTCCCTTAAGCTTTCTTCGATAACATGCGTTAGATTCTCTCACTGACCTATTCCTATATAACCTGGTTCTACCAATTGAGTTCTCTCTCACTAGAAAAGCTTCAAGAAATGGATTTATATAGAGATTCTCGGCAAAAAGAGGTGGTTATTTGCGCTCTATATGGTATAGAATCATGAGATTTGACCTGGGTTTGGTGTTTCTGTGTGTGTCTTCTATGTCTGTTCTCTTGATTTAGGCCAAAGATATTTGGTATGAGTTTGATGCAATGTTCTTTCTTTGGTTGTTCTCTTGCAAATTTTTTTTTTAAATTTTATGGGCTCCGAAGGTGAAAGTCATTGTTTTCTATATCACTTATGTTAAGAATGTTCCGTATGTTTGTCCAATATATAGGAGTAATTTTGATGCTAGTCAGGGTGAGGACAAGCAAAAAGATTGTGAGGGATAACCTAATGTTCTAGCTAATGATATTTGTTCTGATTATGACCAAGTCACCTACTTTTCCTCAAGTTCTGGCAAGTTAATGAGCACATGTGAATACCAGGAGCTATTGAGAAGCTTGTTAAGCAGCTATTGACATGAGCATGAATAATCAGTGCTTCAGGTATCTAGTTACAATTTATGGGCAAACACTTGCTCACCGGGATTCTTCCAGACTCAAGACATAGTTCCCTTGTCCAGCTGCCATCTTCTCTTTTTATCGATTTTCCTTTTGTGCCACAAAGAGAAATGTATTCATCTAGTGTTTCTTATCAAAGTTTCTAACGCAGTTTCTGAGCCTTTCTTGATCATGTAGAGCCCTGAAACTATACATAAGCATTTTCTATCCTGAGTGGATATAAGATTATAGAGCTTCCATGGAATATAAACCTGGGATTTAGTGCTATTACTTCAGGAAGATCCGAATGGTATTTCCTTGGGGAAAAAAGAAGTGAGTAGCTGGACATGTATGTTAAGGGTATTTCTGTCATATATGTAGGATTTATATGGGCGCTGATGTAATTATCTCTTTTAAGCTCCCTGTAATCCTTAAGTTAGAGATTGTTTCTTTCAGTTGTTTACTTAGTGTAAAAGTAGCTTAGCCTTGTAACACTCGATTGCCACCATGTGATGATTTCTTATTGGGAATTTTATCTTTTACTTTTGCTCTAGTTTTTTGGGGGAACCAACTTTGGTCGGACATCTGGGGGACCATTTTATATAACGAGTTATGATTATGATGCTCCAATTGATGAATATGGTATGTGAAATCATTCTTCTCATTAAATTCCATAATATAATTCATTGATGGCTAGCTGTATGTCAATTGTCTGATTTCAATTTCTTTTGAAATACGTTTAACATCAAGATTTGTTTTTTTAGGTCTTCTGAGCCAACCAAAGTGGGGACATTTGAAGGATCTGCATGCTGCTATAAAGCTTTGTGAACCATCCCTAGTTTCGGTTGATGACTCACCTGAATATATGCGATTGGGCCCAAATCAGGAGGTTTGGGGACTGAACTTTACATCTTCTGCATGCCGTTGTTCGAGCATCCTGGGCCTCTTTCAGTGTCTGCATCACTCTATTGAGCTTTGTGAACCATCACTAATTTTTATTGATGAATCACCATACTATGTACGATAGCTACCAGATACGGAGGACTGGGAATGCACTTTATGTCATGTATTTATTTGGGCACATTAATGTGGTTCTCCAGAATTTTGCTTTAGAATCATATTCCAATTGTAACAGCCTTAGACCTTCTTATGTTCTGAATCTATGTTACAAGGACCTGGATACAAGAATCAATGTCTAACTTAGAGTCAAAGAATTTGACTTACCTACCTATATTTGTCAAGTCCAGTGCAATGCGTCTATATATATTTATATATAAAATTAAATTGTGACTTTTTAATAATGAAATTAACTTGGAAAATAAAACATGTAGGTCCAAATCAAGGACGTGCAGTTCCAAATCATAAGACAAATGCACCCATGCATCTTACAAAATGTATGCATGTGTCTTTGAAATGACCCAAGGTGTCTTTTTCATCCAAAGCTGTGGACTTGTGTCCACAGCAGAAACGCAATGTCCGCGAATCCAAAAAACGAAAATTTCCAGAAATAGATGTCTAACGCAGATATCCTGTAATCTGTATGTTAGCATTTCTTGTCGAGTTAGGCATCTAATGCATTGGCATGTTGGATTCTCTTAAACACATGTGACGTGCATGTCGTTGTTAGATAGGTTCTGATATGGAAATCAAGCAAAAGTGGGAAGCTTTGAGTTCATTTACATCACATGGTGTTGTGAATGTGATTTGAATACGTCAAGTTAGAGAACTTATCTGTTGAAATGTAGTGTAACTATCCATTCAAGTTCATGACAAGTAAACTCTGGACTTATTTCAATATGTTCTTAGGGTCCTTCACTTATGTTTTCATAGAAGAAATAAACCCTAGATCAAAATGAAATTAGAGAGGAGAAGGAAGAAGAGGTAGAATGCCACTGTTAAGAAGTATGCATTGTTGTTTTATTTGAGTTGGGTTTACGGACCCCTGCTCAGAAATTTGTACACAATATACATGAAAGTTTTATTCTACTGATATGCAACTACTGATAATGGGTTATTGCTTTATGGCCATGCTGAGAAGATATTTATCCCTTCAGCATAGTCCAGACACTGTCTTCATAAAATTCTTAAAAAGTTAATTGAAAAATAACATGCAATGGAGCATTTAATTGTTCAGGGTAATAACTTCTACAGGTAAATAATAATATCTTCTCTCTAAAGCACTCCAAAAGCTGTTGTGATTTCTGTTTTTATTCTCTGATGGGCACTCTCTCTCTCTCTCTCTCGTTACACATTACACTGTGTGTGTGTGCATGCTTGCATGTCTCTCTATCTCTATAGCTAAAGTTGATGTGGGTGCATGGTTCATTACAGGCGCATGTTTATTGGCGATCTGGTCTTCATAGTGACCTGAATTCAAGTGTGTGGGGAAGTGAAATAAGATGTTCAGCGTTTCTTGCAAATATCGATGAACACCATTCAGCTAATGTGAAGTTCCTTGGCAAAGTTTATAGCTTGCCACCATGGTCAGTAAGCATTTTGCCAGATTGTAAGAATGTGGCTTTTAACACTGCCAAGGTAAAGTCATCTCAATTCCGTAATTATATAGTCCCATTTTTCCTCTATATGCAGTAAAACTTTCTGTAGTTGATATCTACATACTTCCTATGAAATTGCCGAGGATTTTATCCATTTCATGTGGCATGACTTTGCTTTTGGTCCTTCTTCATTATGCTCTTTAAGTTAATACATTGATAGTTATTGAATATTTTTACTGGGCATAGTGGTTTATAACTAATAATGATATTTTGATAACATCGCACCATTATATGCTGATCCACAAGTTATTTGATGGATTAGGATTTTGTATGCCCCAATCAAAGAAGTACCGTTAGTGCTGTGTTTGGAAGTTACCGCAGCTCTTTTACTGAGAATAAAAGTTCCGAAATTTTTTTGGTCTGAAGCATTTCTCACTGCTACCTTTTTAATAAATTACATGCCCTCTCGTGTTCTTGAGGGAAAATCTCCCGCAAAAATTATTTCTATCTCACCTATGTTCCTTGTATCTCCTAAGGTGTTTGGTTGTATATGTTTTGTCCACAACCTTGGTCCAAAGAGGGACAAGCTTGATGCTAAAGCTGCCAAGAGTTCAAGTGTTATAATCCTATTACCAAGGTACGCTATATCTCTATGGGTGTCACTTTCTTTGAATTTGTTCCATACTTCTCCTCTACAGGTCATGAGTGCTCTCTTCAAGGGGAGAATAAGATACGTTTAAGAGAGCACACCAACGCTTCCCCTTCCTATTCCCACATCACTTTTATTTGAAGAGAGTGGTTTATTTTAAAGGAATGGTGCGGATTTAGAGATGGAGTTGAAGACGTATACCAGGATGAAGAAAATGGTATAACCCGAAGTTCTAAGCGACTATACCTTGAATGCTAGCATGGACTCAAAAATTTTTATTGACCCAGGTGACTCTATCACCCTTTCAGAGAATCACTTACCTATTGCTATTCGCAAGGGTTCACGTTCTTGCATTCAACATCCACTAACAAACTTCATATCCTACAATTTTGTCTCCCTATCATCGTGCCTTCATATTTGCTCCATCGTATGTTAGAATACCTTCAAGTGTTGCAGAAGCACTTTTACAACAACAATGTCTTATGTTAGAATACCTTCCAATGTTGTAGAAGCACTTTTACAACAACAATGGAAAGCTGCCATGAGTGACGACATGTGAGCATTTGAGCAGAATAATACATGGGAAATCACTAACTTTTCTGAAGGGAAGAAGGTCGTAGGATGTCGATGGATGTTTACTATAAAATACAAAGTTGATGGTACCATTAAAATGTACAAAGCAAGATTGGCTGCAAAAGGTTTCACCCAGACTCCTGGTATAGACTTACATGGAGAAATGCAAGAAGAAATCTAAATGACCATTCTTCTTACATGGAGGAATGCAAGAAAAAATTTACATGACCATTCTTCTTGGTTTCCAGATTAAGGGGGAGATAGGAACCCGTTGCAAGTTAAAGAAGACAATATATGGACTTAAACAGTCTCCTAGAGCATGGTTTAACAAATTCAATGAGGCACTACTGAAATTTGGGTTCAAAAGGAGTCAAGCTAATTATACACTCTTTGTGCCAAAGGATACTGCTGGAATTATTGCGCTTATTGTGTATGTTGATGATATGTGAAGGGCATTGATGATCTTAAATCTTATTTAAGAAATGTGTTTTATATCAAATATTTAGGACCCCTTAAGTATTTTTGGGGAGTTTAAGTGACGAGATCAAAGAAAGAGATAATCATTTCCTAGAGAAAATATGTGTTGGACTTATTACAACAAACATGGATGTTGGAATCTAGACCTGTAGATACTCCTATTGAAGTCAATCATGAACTTCATAAAGTGGAGAGCTACTCAAAGATCCTAATCAGTATCAACAAATAGTGAGCAAGCTTATATATGCCACAATCACTTGACCAAGCATTTCTTATGCGGTTATGTCAAGTCTGCGCCAGGGAAAGGGATGTTTTTCTCAAATCAAGGACATTCTGATGTTGTACTTTACACATATGTTGCTTGGGCTGGTTGCAAAACTGATAGAAGATCCACAATTGGCTATTGGACCTTCGTTTTGGGAAATCTGATTACTTGGAAAAGCAAGAAGCAAAATGTGGTGGCAAGATCAAGTGCTGAAGTAGAATATAGAGCAATGGCTCGTGGTACATGCGAAGTAATGTGCATCAAAGTGTTCTTTTTGATTTGGTTGTTAGGGTTAAGCTTCCCATGATTCTATATTGTGACAATGAAGCAGTCATTCATGAAAGGACTAAGTACATTGAAGTAGATTGCTACTTTATCAGAGAGAACGTAGATCATTTAGACTCCTCATGTGAAGTATAAAGATCAACTTGCAGATATCTTCATCAAAGCCGCTAGACAGGATAGATTACATGACATCGCAAGCATGTTGGGCATGATTGATATCTATGCATCAGCTTGAGGGGGAGTGTTGGAAGTAAAAGGAATAAACTTTATTGTATTTGATGGATAGAATGGTCATTTATCTTTTATTTAGTCTTTATTTTTCTCATGTCTCTAAATAAGGGCAATATTGTCCATAAGTTGTAATTAGGGTTGTTAATTAATGTTTTAAGGGGGGTAGAGATCACATGTGACCTTTAATACTTTCCCTCTCTCTTTCTCACATGTCTCTCTCTCTCTCTCTCCCTTCTTTGACATCATCATCTTTATTTTCTTTACTCTCTTTCTCTATCTAGATCCTACCAAACTGTTTTCTTCTCTACTTTAATTTCAACTCATACTAAGGTAGTTACAAAAGGTGCTCACAACAAGTGTTATTTTGTTAGCCCACGAACTGGATGCTCTTTACAAAAAATAAAACAAATAATAAAAAGAAAAGGAAATGAAAAAGGACAAAGAAGTTGCAAAAGAGCAAGAATGGGAAAGATGGGGTGTGTGAGTAGAGGGGGTGAAGAATACGCATAAGAGAAGAGGAGGGAGAGAGAGAGTGTAAAGTACAGTGCTCAGAGCCTGTCAAAAATAGGGCAAAGAGCCAAGTGGTGCAGTTCAAAAAAGGTAGTGCCTACCGAACAAAGGTTTAGTACCGGTAAAGGATAGGGCATAAAGCCAGAATAGCGCTGTACAAAAAAGGTCATGCGATAAAAAAACTCACTGTACACATAGAGAAAAGAAAGGATAGGGAGAGGAGAAACCAAAAAAGAAAAAGCATCCCACAAGAGTGGTGCTCAGGACAGAGCTGGGAGGAGGTGCAGCCCACAAGGTGGGTGCTTTGATGAGGAGGAGTAGAGGGGAAGGAGGGGTTAGGAGATGGGTGCCCTCCCAAAATGCGACCTTGGAGTGGATTACAATAGCACCTGTAAAAAATTGAGGAAGAGGAGATGCAAAAAGTAAAGTGAAGAAGAAATGAGATAGAGGCATAGTGAGAGAGAGAGGGGGAAGAGAGAGAAAGAAGATAGAGGAGTGTGTGAGAGAAAGAGAGTTGATTAGAGAGAAAAGAGAAGAGAGTGGGTGTGAGTTAGATGGATGGAAAGAAGGGGGAGAGAGAGAGGTAGAGGGAGAAATAAGAGGGATATATCATTAGTTCAAAAAGGTGGTGTGAGAAGGAAGTGAGGTCCCCAGCAAGGAGGTCTGTTCCTTGGCCAAAGTATAAGTGTCGGAGTTAGCCTTCTGCTAGACGTGATGGAAATCTACTTGATGAGGCTTGCACAAGTGAAAAATGTGGTTAAAAACTTGTGTCAAATCACCAAGGACAAAGCACACACTTACTGGGCCATCGAATGATGCTAGCGTTATCTTTTTTTTTACAAGAATAACAACTTTTATTATATTCAACAAAGAATTACCACAATTCATTGGTTACAGAGCATAAACAAATCAGCAAAAACAATCAGAAATTCACATTGAATGATGTTAGCATTATCCCCTTCTACCATACGATTGAGGCCCCAAGCTGGGTCGAATCTAGAAAGACCCTCAAGTAATGCGTTTGCCTCTACCTAGGTTGAGTCACTGTCGTGGAGGGGAACGCTGAAGTCGCCATTGGAGTTGTGGAAGATGCCACCAAAACCACATCGGCCAAGGTGGCCCAAGGAGCAACCATTGAAGCTGGGTTTAATCACCCCTTAAAGAGGTGGGTTCCATATCGAAGATCTTGGCATGTCCCAATGGCAGAAAGTGATGAAGTTAGCCCAGTGCAAGGTGAAGTCAGTTGCAAAACGAATTTAGCGGTTTGTAGCTGGAGGCCTGGAAGATGGAGAGTTTGTCGGAGTATTCAGCGATGCTAGAGGTGCTATGATGGAGGCCTTTGAAAGTTTTGGAACTACATTCACTCCAAATGGACCATAGGTTTGTCATGACTGATGATCTCCAAAGGAAATGCCGTTTGCAGGATCTTTTTTGTTTTTTTGTGGGAGGAAAGCATGACGCTAGCGTGGATGAAGTGATGGTCGTCGGTTTCCTCAGCATTAAGCTATAAGCACCAACAGGCCTCTCTTTGATCTTGGTGACTAGCCAACATAGAGCATTGATCTTGGTGGCAAGGGTGAATCCAGACTATCCTAAGGGATGAAGGCAAACCAAGCAAAGGTGCCCTGAACAAAACAAATGAAAAGAACAAAAAATAAGAACATGTTAAAAGAGTTTGGTCACCCACATGTCAGCATGCTCAAAACCTAAAGAGATAAAAAATCAGGTGGGTGGCTGCCCACAGTCCGGGTACTCAGCACATGCAGGGTGACAGCTTACAAGCCATGTGCTCACCCAAGGATCAAAAAACTGATGTGCGACCAATAGGTGATAGAGGGAAAAGGGAGAGGTGGAGAGAGGAAGAAAGAAAAAGAAAAGTGCAAAAATGAAGATGGATATGGGGGAAAGAAGTGGTGAGAGAGAAGAGGGAAGGAGGTTGGGGAAAGAGAAGGCTAAAAATGAAAATAGAGAGAGGAGAAATAGATATGGAGAACTAGAGCAAAAAATGGAAAGGGAGTGATAGAAAGAGAGAAAATATTGAAAAACATTTAGGAGAGAAAGTGAAGGGGTTGATGTGGGGAGGGAGAAAGAAATTGTAGATGGGGAGAGAGAGAGGCAAAATATCTACCCAACAACATAGGTCCACACACTAAACACTAGCACCAGAAGGACTGCTGCTTCACTGAAGTGGTGGGATAACACTAGCAACGGCCTCCTTAGCTAGTGCGTCTGTTACTGTATTGGCCTCCCTCCAGATATGGTGACAGCCATCTCGAAGAGACTGGCAATAGAAAATCTTGTCAAAGATATGAGAGAGCCGCCAAGGCTGTAGGGACTCCTTTGAGCCCAAAAGTTCTTAAGCGGCTCAGTTAGTGTCACCATACCTGAGAGGAGCACTAAAAGACAGAAATTTTAACCTCCATTTCTCGGAAGTTACCCCAAAAGCCACAAATACCAGGGTTACCCAATGAGCAACCACGTAGTTGAGTTTGATGTAGTCACGGGTCGGGGGAGACTACAAGGAGGATCAAGGCTGCCTGGTCAGTCTATAGTTGAGAATGTCCTTTCAATTGGTCATAAAATCAGACCTGGAGAAGTGCTTAGATGCTTATGGTTGGATGACCATAAATAGTTGTGATGCATATTTGGTCTAACATATAAGAAATTGGCTTGTGTACACCTTGGAAGGTCCTAGAGTTTCTCTCCTCTCTCTACACCCAATAGATGTGCTCTCTGTCTTTGTGAGGAGGAATCCAACCCTCACCTTTTCATTCATTGTGAATTCTTCCGTACTCTTTGGTATCCATTGGGTCTCGCCACCTACGGTCAAAGCCTTGATCTCCTATAACTTTGAAGCCCAGTGGCCTCTGGCTGGAAAAACCTTATGGAAGGCCGCGGTGGCTGCAACCATTTGGACCTTATGGCTTGAAAGGAACAACCGTATTTTCAACGGTGCCCACCTTTCAGCGCTAGCTCTCTACCTTTTGGGCTTCTAACCACAAGACCTTCTCTGGCCTATCTTGGAACACCCTTTTCTCCCATTGGAAGAATGCTCTCATCCACATGCCCTCAAAACCTCCAAGAGCGAGCAACTGGCAGCCACCACCAGTTGGCAGCATCAAGTTAAACTTTGATGGCTGCTCTCTCGGTGACCCAGGCCCTTCTGGCGCTTGGGGGGGCTTTCAGAGATTGCCAGTGAAATGTTCTCTTCACCTTCTCTGTGCACCTTGGGACCTTTGACTCCCAAAATGCTGAAGCTTCAGCCCTTCTTTTGGGCTTGAGATTTTGCAACCCTTCCTGGGCACTCGTCTGATTGTGGAAGGAGACTCTTTGAATACCATTTCTTGGGCAAGTGGCTTGTCCCCCCCACCTTGGCAACTGTCTTCCATTTTTTATGAAATTACCCACCTTTGTAGGGATACGAGCGTCTTATGGCAGCATACCTGGAGGACGTCCAACGATCTCGCGGACCTATTGGCGAAGGAGGGAGCTAGCTTACATATGGATTTCCAAGCCAGGTCCAACTCTTTTTTGTTCTGGACCACAACCACCCTAGATAGCCAGTCTTCTATCTCGCCAAGACACTCCTCAGCCTTTTATTTTTCCTTTTCTCACTGTAAATCTTGTCTGTAGGGTGAATCTTAGAAGCCCATCTACATGTATTCGACTGATGTATGTTTTACTGATTGCCACCCAGTGAGGGTGCTCTCAGTCCTACAACCTGTACCTTTCTCTAGTTATACAATGTTATCAATTATAAAAAAAAAAATGTTCCATCAGGTGGCCAAAATAGTAGCTCTCCAAAGGAAACAGCCCGGCCTTAAGGCAGGAGTGAAAAAAGCCCAAAAAAGGTGTTTCATGGAATTGGGAGTAACTCACTTCCAGCTGAAGTCCCTAAGGCCTCGTTTTGATCGGAGGAAATTAGGAATCTTAGATATTTGAATTCCAAGGAAATCTATGGATTTTGAATATCAACGATTTTTGTCATGGATTTCTCAAATCTCTTGTTTGGATAAACTATACAAAATTCATGGATTCTTTGCAATAACTTCCATGTCCATTGTTTGGTAACAAAAATCGATACAATTTGTCTCTCTATAATTTTAATGTACTCTCTCTCTAAAACTCAAAATTTGGGATAGTATGTCCATAAACGTTTTGAGATAGTTTCTCTCTCTAAAATTTGATATGGTTTCTCTCTCAAAAATTTAATATACTTTCTATCCAAAACTTAAAATTTGAAATTTTTTCTCTAAAAATTTTGAGATAGTTTCTCTTTCTAAAATTTTTAGGTGCTTTCTCTCTCTAAAATTTAATACTTTTGAGATAGTTTCTCTCTCAACATTTTTAACTAGTTTCTCTCTTAAAATATGACAGTTTTTCTCTCAAATTTTAAGCAACTTTCTCTCTCTAAAAGTTAAGATTTGAGATAATTTCTCTCT
Source organism: Amborella trichopoda (assembly GCF_000471905.2). The sequence continues at coordinate 658,211 of NW_006496807.1, read as the reverse complement.
AAAATTTTTCCAATAGTTTCTCTTTCTAAAATTTTTTATGTACTTTTTCTCTCTGAAATTTGATATAGTTAGTCTCTTAAATTTTAAGATGCTTTACTTCAAGTTTGAGATAGTTTCTCTCTAAAATTTTGAGATAATTTCTCTTTAAAATTTGATATAATGTCTCTCTAAAGTTTGATATACTCTCTCTCTAAAGTTTAAAATTTGAGATACTTTCTCTCTTCAAAACTTCAATTTTGGGAGTTTCTCTCTCTAATTTTTTTAAGATAGTTTTTCTTTGTAAAAATTTCATGTACTTTCTGTATCTAAAATTTGATATAATTTCTCTCTCTATAATTTTAAGATGCTTTCTCACTTGAAAACATAAATTTTGCGATAGTTTCTCTCTCCAAAAATTTTGAGATAGTTTTTTTCTCTAAAATGTTTTAGGTAGTTTCTCTCAAAAATTTGATATAATTACTATCTCTAAAATTTTAATATATTTTCTCCCTAAAAATCAAAATTTTAGATGGTTTCTCTCTCTAAAAGCCTTAGATATTTCTCTCTCTAAATTTTTTTGATAGTTTCTCTTTCTAAAAGTTATTGTAGTTTCTCTCTAAAAGTTTAAGAATACTTTCTCTAATTAAAAGTTTAAGAATACTTTCTCTACAATTTTAAGAATGCTTTCTCTCTTTAAAACTTAAGATTTGATATGGTTTCTCTCTCTAAATTTTTTGAGATAGTTTCTACATCTAAAACTTTTTAGGTACTCTCTCTAAAATTTAATATAGTTTCTCTCTCTAAAAATTAAAATTTGAGATTGTTTCTCTCTCTAAATTTTTTGAAATAGTTTCTCTAAAAATTTGAGATAGATTTTCTCTCTCTAAAATATGATAGTTTCTCTCTAAAACTTAAAATTTGAGATAGTTTCTCTCTAAAATTTTGAGATAGTTTATCTCTCTAAAATGTTTTGGTACTTTCTCTCTCTAAAATTTTAGTAAACTTTCTCTCTCTAAATTTTAACATATTTTCTTTTTCTAAAAGTTAAATTTGAGATAGTTTCTCTCTCTAAAATTTTGAGATAGTTTCTCTTTAAAAAAATTTCGATACTTTCTCTCTCTAAAATTTTCATACCTACCAAATGTTCCCTATGTTTCGAGTTGAGAGAGCCAATGAGTGAAATCCACGGGCATTGAAAGTTCAAAAAAACCGGTTTTGGTGTGGAAATGAAATCATGGAATAGCAGGTCTTATTTCCATGATTTTGATTTTCTTGATTTTAGGTATCCTAGTCATTATGCAATCCAAACGGTGGATTTTGACAATATCCAAGATATAAGAAATCCATGCCTTAAAATCCATGTACCCAAACAGACCTTAAGATTAAAAGCCCAAATAGCTTTTGCGAAGAGGCATTACAAGAAAAGATGGTTCTGGGATTCCTCGGTCTTCAAACAAAGCCAACAATGATTAGCGAGAGGGAAACCACTCTTTTGGAGTTGATCAATGGTAAGGTTTTGGTTTCAAATTATAAGCCATCCAAGAGCCTAGTTTCTTAGAGTAGGGGAGAGTCAAATAGAATTGAGGGTGGAACTATTGACAGAGTTGGTTGTAAGGGCTTTATAGATGAGCTAACAGTGAAGTTTTTGAATGGGGAGGGGTCCAAATGAGCTTGTCAGATGTAGTGTATTAGTGGTAGGGTGTCAGGAGGGACATGGATCCTCATCAGCTTGGATTTCTCCATATTGATAGACATTCCCATGGAAACCTTGAAGCATTAAAGGAAGAGCCAAAGTATGTCCTCTTCTTTAAGAGAAGCATCACAGAACACCACGGTATCACCTGGGTATTGAAGGTGGAAACATGGCTACCATTCCTAAAAGAATGAAAACCCTTGAAGCGACCCCTATGGTAAATCCTAGAAATGGATCTATTGAAGACCTCAGCTACAACGACGTAAAGAAAAGGTGAAATATGATCTCCTTGGTAAAGCCCTCTAGAGGAGTGGAAATAACACTTAAGGGAACTATTGATAATGACCAAGAAGGAACCGAGGACACAAACCATGAATCCATTGTTTCCAATGAATGTCATAGCCCATGAACTACATGACTTTGTCAAGAATGGACCAATCGACATGTTCGTAGGCTTTTTATCTATCAAGTTTTAGGATAAGGCCTGGAGTTCTAGCGAGATGGTATGAATGAATAACCTTGAGGGCCACCAAGGCCCCATTGAGGATCTGTCTGTTATAGATGAAGTGATGGAGATCAGAACACAACAAGTAGCATGAGTATCTTCTTTGGGAGTGACAAATTCCTCTTAATTTTCGCTCATATGTGGAGGATGAAAACCCTAAGATTGCTTCCAAAAAGAACAAGAGCAAGAAATAGTTTGGGTTTTCTTTTTGTTTTTTTAAGTTATTTCAGATGTTTTTATTTATTTATTTCATTGCTGGACCGGTTAGGGACTTTTTAGATATTTTAATTAGAGTTAGGAGTTTTAGTTTCAAGTTATACTTAAGTTAGGACCTTTTGGTCAAAAGTTAATTGTATGGTCAAATATTGTCCAAAACAATTAATTTTCAATATAAATAAGGGCTTGGATGGGCTGGAATGTATTCCTCTTTAAGAAAAGAAAGACTCTCTTGTAAAAGAAGCCTAAGGCTTGAGCTCTAGGTGGGAAAACGCCTTAGTGTTTCTCTAAAATTGCTTCTGTCAAGGTGTTTCTTGCTGATTTTCTATGTTTCTTCAAGTTCTCTTACATCAAGTGGTATCAGAGCTCGCGATCTACACGGAAGTTACTATAGGATGTACAGATTTACTGTAGCACCACTTTCTTTCGCACCCTAGGTCAACAACAAATAGGGGAGATTATAGTGGGGTCTAGGGTTTATTGATTTTGGCCAAAGTTTTTCCAAAAACAACCTAAATCTTGCTGATTTCGACCGTTTTTGTTGACTAATTGCCTAAGGTTTGTGATTGCCGCGAGCCCATAGTAGCAAGAAGGAGCCGTAGAAGGTGTATTTTCGTGGACTCCACTCCGTGATACCACTTGACACAACAATTCACAACTCTCAATAATGGGAAAGACCGTGATCTTTCAGCTCAAGAGGATCTCGAATACAACCCTTTTCACCATTGTGCTTTGTGTGTGGAGTCGAGTAATGAGGATAGCGACTAGAGACCTAGACGTGGGGTGGGTCATTTTAGGGATGTCGATTAGAAGGTGGATATACCTGATTTTGATGGTAAGCCTCAACCAAAGGAGTTTATAGATTGGTTACATACAATAGAAAGGGTTTTTGATTATAAGGAGGTACCTGAAAATTAAAAGATAAATGTTATTTCCATAAATTGAAAAAGGGTGCCTTGGCATGGTGGAAACAACTTAGGGCTAGATTAGAGAGGATGGGAAAGCCCAAAATTGATACATGAGAGAAGATGTAAAAGAAATGAAAAGAAAAATACTTGTCCGAAAATTATTTACAATCTCTCTATCACAAGATGAATAATCTTCATCAAGGTGAAAAGAGTGTAGAGGAGTATACTGATGATTTCTTGAGTTGATGGCTCACAATGATGTGGTTGAAAGGGAAGAACAGTCGTTAGCTCGCTATGTTGGTGGGCTAAGATCGTCTATACAAGATGTGGTGATTTTAGAGTGGTATTAGACTTTAGATGAGGCTTACAACCTTGCAGTTAAGGTTGAAGCTCAGCTGAGGCGTCCATCATCAAGGTGGGCTGCAAGCCAGGGTAGCTCAAGCGGTCGTGGAAGCAAATTAGGGGAAAAGGTGGAAATTTTGTGGGTGGAAGGTCCTCACGGCCTGCTGATCAGTCAAAACAGCAGGAAACTGTGGGTGTTGGGGCTGGTTCTTTGTCACCCAAATCGCCCAAACAGCAGCACTATAAATGCTTTAAGTGTTTGGGGATTAGCCATGTCTCCTCTCCGTGCCCAAATAGAAAATCTGTGGCCCTTGCTGAGGAGGTTTTCGAGGAGGACAGAAAACTATCTTTTGATGGGGACCCTATTTATGATGAAGAGCCTGAAGTAACCTTTATTGACCATGAGGAGGGTTTGGTGATCCGGCGCACCATGGTGAAACCCAAGGTAGTAGATGAGGCAGATTGGGTACGCACTAATATTTTCCACAATCGATGCATGGCCTACGGGAAGGTTTACAATCTTATTATTTATGGGGGAAGCTGTGAAAATATTGTTTCTCAGGAGATGGCAGACAAGCTGAAGTTGAAGACAGAGAGCCATCTAAAACCATACAAGATAGCTTGGTTCAAAAAGGGAAATGAGGTAACAGTTTCTATGCGTTGTCTAGTTTCTTTTTCTATTGGAAAGCATTATAAATATGAGGTGTGGGGCGATGTTATGCCTATGGGTGCATGTCATTTATTGTTGGGTAGACCATGTCAGTATGATAGACGTACCATACATGATGGATTTAAAAACACTCATTGCTTTGTCAAAGATGGAATAAAAGTGGTTTTAGGTCCATGTAAGAAGGAAAGTGCATCCAAATCAGATGAAGGGTGTGCTAGCCTTCTTTCTTTGCCTAAGTTTATGGAGGGATTGGATGAGTCAAGGATGGTGTTTGCAGTGGTCCAAGTGGAGGAGCAGCCTATTAGTTTGGTTCCACCACAGTTAGAGCCCTTAATGTGGGACTATAGTGATGTCCCTCTAGATGAGCTACCAGAAGGCTTGCCACCCATGAGGGACATCCAACATCACATAGATCTCGTTCCTGGGTCTAGCCTACCGAACAAGGCTGCATATAGAATGAGCCCAAAGGAGCATGATGAGTTGCAGAGACAGGTCACAGAGCTTCTACAGAAGAGCATGAGCCCTTGTGTTATTCTGGCCATGTTGATGACTAAAAAGGATGGGACTTGGTGCATGTGTGTGGATGGTAGGGCCATTAACAAGATCACAATCAAGTGCCGCTTCCCAATTCTGCGCTTAGATGATATGTAATATATGTTGGCTGGTGTTATTGTGTTTTCAAAGATAGATTTGAGGAGTGGGTACCATCAGATCTGTATTTGACTTGGAGAAGAGTTGAAGATTGTATTCAAAACACGAGAGGGCCTTTATGAGTGGTTGGTGATACCATTTGGCCTCTCCAATGCGCCTAATACTTTTATGAGGGTGATGAATCAAGTGTTCAAGCCTTTTAGTGTGAAATTCGTGGTGGTATACTTTGATGGTATTCTAGTGTACAACATTGGTGAGCAAGTGCATATGGAGCACTTACGGTTGGTGTTTGACTTGCTACTGGAACAACAATTGTATTAGAATCGTAAAAAGTGTGAATTCATGACAGATAGCCTCATCTTTCTTGGCAATATTGTTTCAGCTGAGGGAATTAAGGTTTACCAAAGGAAGGTAGCAGTTATTAGAGATTGACCTACTCCTACTACAATGCATGATGTTCGCAGTTTTCATGGGTTGGCTACTTTCTATAGGAGGTTTATCAGAGGCTTTAGTTCGATCATAGCGCCTATCACATATTGTTTGATAGAGGGGGATTAGTATGGACTAATGAAGGCGAGACAAGTCTTCAGTTGGAGAAGCAGAAGATGACTGAGGCACATGTGTTAGCTCTTCGAGACTTTGATAACGGCTGCGAGTTGGATTGTGATGCTTTACATGTTGGAATTGGTGCAATGTTGAGCCAAGAAGGTCGCCCTATTCCCTTCTTTAGTGAGAAGTTGAATGACACCTGTCGACGCTATTTTACGTATGATGTGGAGTTTTATGCTATTATTCAAGCCTTAAGGCATTGGAGGCATTACCTGATTCAGAGAGAATTTCTTTTGTTCTCAGATCATAAAACATTGAAGTATATTAATGTGCACCATAAACTAAATCAGCGACATGCTCGATGGGTAGCCTATATTCAGGAGTTCACTTTTGTTATTCGACTTAAGGCAGGCAGTTAGAATAGAGTGGTAGATGCTTTGAGTAGAAGGTCGACTCTATTAACTACCATGATGACTGTTCTTACTGGGTTCGAGTTCATGAAGGATCTTTATGCAAATGATGAAGACTTTAGGGAGATATGGGACCAGTGTTGCAGTGGAGTTGTTGGGGATTTTGTTATTCAAGATGGATTTCTCTTCAAAGAAAACCATCTTTGTATTCCTACATGTTCTTGGTGGAGTCTAAGTACTACTAGCCAAATTTGAAGAAAAATGTTGTGCGGTTTGTTGAGAGGTGTTATACGTGTCAACTGACTAAGGGGCAGCGACAAAATACCGGGCTTTATTCTCCACTTCCTATTCCTAATGCACCTTGGGAGGATGTTAGCATGGATTTTGTTTTGGGCCTTCCAAGGACTCAAAGAAGTATAGATTCTATATTCGTGGTGGTGGATAGAATCTCAAAGACGGCTCATTTTATACCTTGCAAGAAGACTCTGGATGCCACACATGTTGCTAACTTGTACTTCAAAACGGCGGTGAGGTTGCATGGTGTTCCAAAGACGATAACTTTAGATTAGGTCTCAGCCATTTTTGGAGAACTTTGTGGAAGAAATTGGGCAGTCAGTTGCAGTTTAGTAGTGCTTATCATCTGCAGATAGATGGCCAGACTGAAGTGGTAAACCATACTCTTGGCAATCTTTTGAGAAGTATTGTGAAGGAAAAGAAGAAACAGTGGGACCTAGTATTGCCTCAAGCCGAGTTTGCCTAAAATAGTGTTTGCAAATAAATTTAGTGGTAGTCAGTTCGAGGTGGTATATGGGAAAAACCCTACTCATTCGCTTGACTTGGTTCTTGTCCAGGCCAATGGGGAGGGTCAAGCTATGGGTGAGGACTTGGTTGAACAAATGAAAGGAGTGCATGAACAAGTACGTGCTAGTCTAGAAGGCAACACAACTAAATACAAGGAAGCAGCAGGCAAGCATCGCCGTTTCAAGGAGGTTAATGCGGGAGATTTGGTATTGGTGTATTTCAAGAAGGAGCGGCATCCAATGGAAAAGTACAACAAGCTGAAGGATCCAAGGCTACACCATTCAAGATTTTGAAGAAGATGAGCAACAATGCTTACAAAGTCGCTTGCCTTCACACATGGAGACTTTAGACCTCTTCAACATTGCTGATGTGTCAGAGTATCATGCTATGGAGGTGCATGAAGATGAAGATGTGAACTTAAGGGCGAGTTCTCTTCAACTTGGGGAGAATGATGGAGATCAAAGCACAACAAGTAGCGACGGGTATCTTCTTTGGGAGCGACATATTCCTCCTAATTTTCACTCATATCAAACCCTAGGAGGGCTTCCAAGAAGAACAAGAAGAGCAAGAAATAGTTTGAGTTTTTTTTTTTTAGGTTTTTTAGTCTATTTCAGATTATTTAATTATTTATTTATTTCATTGTTGGACTTGTTAGGGACTTTTTAGATATTTTAATTAAAGTTAGGGAGTTTAGTTTTAAGTTATACTTAAGTTAGGTCATTTTTGTCAAAAGTTAATTATATGGACAAATATTGTCCAAAACAATAAATTTTTAATATAAATAAGGGCATAGATGAGCTGGAGAGTCATTCATGTATTCGTTTTTAAGAAAAAAAAGACTGTATTGTAAAAGTAGGCTAAGACTTGAGCCCTAGGTGGGAGAAAGCCTTGGAGTTTCTCCAAAATTGCTTGTGTTAAGGTGCTTCTTGCTGATTTTCTATGTTTCTTCAAATTCCCCTACATCACGAAGCAACCCTGATTGGGGAAGTAATGTATAGAAATATCATGGATGAGCTTTCCACGCTGTCTGCAACGTACCACTTTTTTGGAAAAAGGCAATCTTCCTATCACCAGATTTGAGCCATCTAAAGCGAGTTATATTTGATCCATATGTATTTGAAAGTTAGTTATCATGGATGCACATCTTCAGTTTGTCAGGCTTGTATATGGTATAATAATGGATGCTATTGATTTGCTACAAGTTTCTGCGGTATTGTAGGTAATAGCTTCTTTTTCTGACTAAGCTAGGTAAAATAACTTCTTTGTAATGCAACAATTTGATTTTGGTATGCAATATTCATTTTTGTTTTTTGTTTTCTTATGTATTTTCTGATTGTTGAGGATTCTTATCAGGTTGGGGCCCAGATTTCACTTAAAGCAGTCGAGATGGATTCTTCCTCACTTTCAAAAACATCCAGTTCAGGGTACTTGTCACTTGATAATGAAGCATCGTTTATCTCGAAGACATGGATGTCATTCAAAGAGCCGATTGGTGCTTGGGGCCAGAATAGCTTTACAGCAAAAGGCATCTTGGAGCATTTAAATGTAACAAAGGATACATCTGATTATCTTTGGTATATTACCAGGTATTCTTGTGTTTATACCGTTCACCATCCTGTGAAGAAACATGAATGATCAACACAAAATCCCAAACCATGACATATAAATCTGGTTTTTATTTTGGGTCTGGAATTTTACTCTTTATTTGTTTCTGACTATAAAAGGAAACATCAGCAAAGTATTGTAGGTTCCTTGAGCATTTTCTTTTCTAATTTAACTAATTTATGAGTAAGTACGATTGCATGATTTCGGGAAGTATAAACCCTGTATATAAACCGCATCGGAAGTGGACAACTAGTTTTCTAATTCACCAACATTCCAATATCTTTATTTTCTCTCTTTACGTGATGCTTATTATTGAATCAAAGAACCATGACCTTTTCAGATTGGGTAAGATTCTTGTGGATCCACATGATTCCTGCTTTGTTCTCTTGTAAAATTTCGCGAGATTTTTTGCAAGAAGCAACCAGTGTTCTGGGGTTCTTCTAACAGTGTTTAGAACCCCATATGGGTTCTTTATGTACATGGGAATACAACACACTATAAACATGGAAGAACTGCCATTGCGATGTGAAAAGTGAAAAGCAAGTCCTATACTTAATGGATACAAAGCCTTCTCTCTTTTTGATATATTCACCATTGGACTTCATAAATTAATCACTTGGTATTATTGATTCTCATTTTAAATACATTGGATCTTTCTGCATGTCATTGATGCATTTCAGTTGTACCATTTTCTCTTCAAGTTCCTATCTGAGGAATGTCTTTTTGTCCAATCTCTGGGAAAGGATTTAGTTATTTTTAATGAAATATTTATGAACTTCTGATTGAGTGATAGACCTTTTTAACTTGTAAATGGTTTTTCTGTTTATATAACCAATAGGAATATGCAGAAATGTGTTTTTCTATATATTCCTCGCAATCCTAGTCGAAAATTTGAGAATTATCAAGATTGTAATAATTGGTTATTTTCGTTTAATGTATTTCTGTATCCATGAGAAATCTATGCTTCCAACTTAATGTGGATGTTCTGTTCTTCCTCTATTTCTATGAAAAATTAAAGTTCTATAATAATACTTATAGTTGTTACAACTGTAAAGTTTGCTTCATGTCTGATGGTTCTCTTTTAATGGAATTTATTTTAAGAATACAAGTTTCTGATGAAGATGCTTTATTTTGGGAGGACAATGAGATCAATCCTGCACTTGCAATTGATAGTGCACGTGATGTAGTTCGGATTTTTGTAAATGGGAATCTTACAGGTATGAGTTGTTTCCTTTTATTATTTGCTTTGCTTCATTTTGTTATTTTCTTAGAAAAGTTCCACTTTTGGATCTTGTAACAGCAAGAGGTAAAAGGGGACTATAACATGCTATAAGATACCACAGAAAAGAAAAGAGGGAAACCTTTTGAATACTTCATGTCACTATTTTGTGAGTCACATGATGGATTCCTCCTTTATATTAGTTCCTTGATGGAAATTCTTGGTTTGTATTATCCTTCATGGTTCTAACAATCTTTACGCAAATGAACATGAAGGCAGTGCAAGTGGTAAATGGATTGCTGTAAAGCAACCTGTTAATTTGGTGCGAGGATACAATGAGATTGCACTATTGTCGGTGACTGTGGGCTTGCAGGTAATCTGCATTTTTATAATTTGGACATTACAGATTCTAATGACATTTTATTGCAAGCCTGAACTAATGGTTCTTCCACATGCATGGTTGTCTGGATTGGGCGATTTTGGATTAGTCTGGTCTGATCAATGACTGCACTCAACCATATGCCTTCTCATGTTCGTATTCTTCATGTAAACAAATCGGGTTAAGCATTTTGAGTTGGCTTCTATTATGTTTGTAGGGTTTCTGACTAGACAATTACGTTATATGGAAAGATATTACGGTGAATAAAAAACAGAGAGCTACCTACAACATATTATATCTTTTGCAAATGATTTGTGTATGCTAGTTTTGTTGCTTGTGGCCTGTGTATGAGACTCACTGTAAAGAGCCTCAATTTTGGGTTTGGATTTCTAAAGACAAGTCTAGAATATGAAAAAAATGGCTAGGATGTGTAACGATCTGCAACTTGGACATGTTCAAGTGACCAGAGACATAGAAATGATGAATCATTGGTGGCTAAGAAGCTTGTAAATGGCCTTTTGGGCATTTAAGGTATATCACACAACTCAGTCCATACGGACCTCCAGAAATAACTGCTCCTTGGTTCTGTTGTATACATATTACATGATAATATGGACTTCTATACATTTCTCTTCTTCTTGTGATTTTTCATTCAAGAAATTTAAAAGAAAGCCTTTTTTTTTTTAAATGTAATGTAGGAAATATTCACATGTATGAAAAGTAATAGAAGATGAAATAATTCCCCTCAGTTTTCGTAGTCAAAGAAGATAACATGCAGTGCATTAAGGATTTCTAGGCATGTAGAACTATTTTATTAGTAATCTCCAATTGCTACATGCTAGTTCATCATAGTTCAATAATCATCTAATATGGGATAATTCTGCATCCGTTTGAAACTATCTTATACAAATTGCTCCAATATCAAAATTGTCTTAAGTTCTAAATGCCCCAAACTTACAACTGAGCATGTTTCAATTAATTAACAATGTTTTGAAAATCTAGACCTTGTTTGATTTCCAGGTAAAATTGTGATTTGGGCCTATTCGAAAATTTGTCACCTGCAATTCAAACTCAACGGATGTTTGATTTTCAAATTTGAATTGATTCCAATTGCAACTGGACTCCCAAGTTGAATTTTTAGCAAAACCACTCCAAATTGGTTTGTAAAAAAGTTCAAATTGGCTTTTTCTCTCTCTCTCTCACCACCACCACCATTGGCACCACCATTTTGACTGGCACATCCCCACCACTGCTCGACCACCACCACCCACCACCACCGCCATCATTCTGCCACCACTACCACTTTGTGAACCCCACTAGTGTTCCCCCTCCACCAACAGTTCACCACCACCATTTTAATAGATTCTTGACTATAACAAGGAATATAAGAATAAAAAAAGACTAGCCATGTGAGTCATATGATCAGTAGCTTCAGAGTCGATGATCCAAGGGGTTTTAGAGGAATATATAGAGACATGTTGACTTGATGCAGGTATATCTGTTTGGACAACATGGGATTTAGAGAAGGAAGGTCTCAAATGGAAGCTTGCTGCTTGAGATCAGGAACCTCTCTTTTAGGACTAGTCACCAACTCTTCTTTAGGTTCAAAGGCAGTAGAATCTTGCTGCCCGTGCATAGCAGAAGTAACACTTTTACTAATTGTTGCTGAATTTGTTTGAGAAAAATTACTTCTAGGGCGTCCAATTAGATCCCAACTTGTATCCCTTGTGCGTCTATTCTTCCCACACTTGGTGCCCTTTAACTTGTCCATCTCTGCAATTGTGGGGCTTCCATGACCACGTCCACCACCACGACCTCCACCCCGACCAAAACGTCCTCCACCTCAATTATCACTTGAAATTAAGAGTAGAAAAGATCTTTCTTTTTCGCTTGTAGGCACTACTATTATCTTGCGGTGAGGTTCTTCACATTGAAAAAGAGAAAAATAGTTCAAGTGATGGTGAAATCTCACCACCTAGAACATTTTCCCTAATTGATTCATATCCCCTTTAACTCCCTGCAGGAAATAAAAAATCTTCCTTTGTTCTAATCTCTCTCTTTGTTCCTTTGCACAAAATGAGCATTGTATGTGTTGATAGTGACTTATTTCATCCCAAAAACTACGAAGACGAACATAATAATCTCCCACTAATAAGTCCCCTTGTTTGAAACTATTGATTTTTTGCTTCAGTTCATAAACCTTTGCAATATTTTTCTTTTGGGAACGATGAAGGAAAAGTTATCCTTATTTTTTATTTTGATTCAATTACAAAGGATGTATATTAAAATTTTAGTTTTAGGGTTTATTTCTAGGTTTCTAGTTTTTAAAAATTTTAGGATTTTTATAGTTTTTTATTTATTTCATGAGTATTATTCACTTGTACTATTCTCGAGTACTGTTCACAGGGGCAAAACTGTCATTACAAATTCAAGTTTAAAGTAGGATATATAAGTCATTTTAATCATTGTATGGACATGTAATGTCTTTGAAGATTGAATTATAATATGTAAGATGTGTGTGGAGCTTTGAGAGGGTCTATTCTTCATGATTTTTAGATTGAAAGAGAGAAAAGCTTAGGCTTTTGCAGCCCTAGCTTGGGTGTGGAGAAGAAACCTATGGTTTTTTTGACTTATGCTTGTATTTAGCTTTGTCGCTTGCTGATTTTACTGTTCCCTCAAATTTCCTTGCATCAAGTGGTATCAGAGCTCACGATCTACAAGGAAGTTACTGTAGCACATACATAGTTATTGCAGCACGTACGAAAGCATTATAGCATGTACGGAGTTGCTGTAGCACCACTTTTTTTGGTGCCCTAGATCAACAAACAAAGAGGGGGAAGTTACAATGGGGTATAGGGTTTGCTGATTTTGGCCAAAATTTTGCCAAAGCAACTTGGATCTTGGTGATTTCAACAGTTTTTAATTGATTATTTGCTTAGGGTTTGTGATTTCAGCGAACCCATGGTAGCGATAAGGGGTCGTAGAAGGGGGATTTTCATATCCGCTCTATGATCGCATAGATGACAGAATTGAGGAACTTGAAAGGCAAGTATAGTAGCTGGTGCAGCAGTTCGCGAGTCTCAAAAATGGGCAAGATGGGTGATCTTTCAGCCCAAGAGGATCTTGAGTACATACGTTTTTACTTTTGCGCTTCGCATAGAGAGTTGAGTGATGAGGATAGTGATAAAAGACCTAGATATGGAGAAAATCACTCCAGAGTTTTAATTTAAAGGCTGAGATTCTTGATTTTGACATAAATTGCATTGAAAATCAGCAAGTTGTAGATTGAAATTCACCACCAATTTTTGACATATACTCAGATGAGCAATAAGATTTCTTAGGAGATCTGATCTATGATAAGGATTAAGATGATGGTGAAGATATTTGGAAGAAGGTGAAGAATATGAAGAATATAAAGAGATGGCAACATGAGGACTGATCCAAATCATGGCCTTTGAAGATCTCATTAATATTCAAGAGGTGGGGCATTCAAGAGATTTAGGGCATTGGAATTAGAGCAGTGCAGTGAAAGTATGATCAACTCAGAATCTACAATTGTGGCCCTGATTCCTCAAGATACATATCAAGATCTGTTTCTGGAGGAATTTTCTTTACCCTCGAATAATATTTGCACTAACAACGAAAAAGAAGGTTCAAGAATGTGTTTTTGATGTTGAATTTATCTTAGCATACTTCAAAACTTGAGGACGAGTTTTTTCCGACCAGGGGAGAATGATGAAGGAAAATTTATCTTTATATTTTATTTTTTATTTAATTTCAAAGGATGTATGTTACAAGTTTATTTTTAGTGTTTCGAAATTGTAGGTTTTTTATAGTTTTTTTTTTTTATTTCATGAGTACCATTCACAAGTCCTATTCATGAGTACTGTTCACAAGAACAAATTGCCATTATAAAATTTAAGTTTTATTTAGGATATGTAGGTCATTTTAATCACTGTATGGACATCTAATGCCTTTGAACATTGAATTATAATATATAAGAGGTGTGTGGGGCCTTGAGAGGGTCAATTGCACATGATTTTTAGATTGAAAGAGAGAAAATCTTAGGCTTTTTTAGATTGAAAGAGAGAAAATCTTAGGCCTTGAGAGGGTCAATTTCTTCGACTTATGCTTATGTTTAGCTTTGTCGCTTGCTGATTTTACTGTTCCCTCAAATTTCTCTGCATCAAATGATGGATGGAAACATTGTTCTTATTTTTTATTTTCATTCAAATTTAAAGGATGTATATTATAATTATGGTTTTAGGGTTTATTTATGGGGTTTTTAGTTTTTAGGAATTCTACGGTTTTTATAGTTTTTTATTTATTTCATGAGTACTATTCACAAGTACTATATCACGAGTACTATTTATAGGTATTGTTCATAGGGGAAAAACTATCATTGTGAAATTTAAGTTTAAGTTAGGAACTTTTTGGTCAAAAGTTAAATGTATGGGCAAATATTTTTTATTATAAATAACGTCATAGATGGGTTGGAGAGGCATTCATGTATTCTTTTTTAAGAAAAGAAAAGATTGTCTTGTAAAAGAGGCCTACGCTTGAGCTCTAGGTAGGAGAACGCCTTAGGGTTTCTCCAAAATTGCTTGTGTTAAGGTGCTTCTTGCAGATTTTCTATGTTTCGTCAAGTTCTTCTACATCAGGGAATAAGCCTCGGAAATTGCATCCCACATTTCCTCGGAGGTATTGCAGCTCATAAAAGTTCGACTCAAATTAGGCTTCATAGAATACAATAACCAATTCATAAGTCCCATATCATTTGCTCCCAATTTTCATATTTAGGATCCTTGAGATCTGGTTTTTCTAATCGACCTTTAATATATGTCCATTTTTTTGTTCCACGAAGAAATAATGTAATTGATTGGCCCTCTCTAAATAATTTGTGCCATCAAATTTAACTGTGGTAATTTGGAGTCTAGATTGCTCTATATTTGATGTTTGCTCGAACAGCTTCTACTGTGGTTGAGATCTGGTTGCACATATCAAATCAACAGTTGAGATCAGGTTACACCCTCAGATCTCTTCAAAAAAAGGATTTAAGATTTGGTTGCACCCTTGGATCTAATATCACCTCTTTCCCATTCTAAAGGACATCTCAGATCTCTTCAAAAAGAGATTTACAGGTCTGGTTACACCCTCAGGTCTGATGCTACCTTTTTTCGATTCAAAAGAACCTTAAAAACAACACTACTAATGTTTTCTTAACTAGGACACAAAAATCCTAATCCACCTGTGTCTAGTTTTTCCACCAAACACATGATCTACATTAAGAAATTACTAAAAGAATTCACCTTGTTCAACACAATCTTTGCTGGAAAAAAGGGTTTTAGGGGATTTTGATGTCATCTGACCAAATAGATGATGTCAGCCCTAAATCATATCTCCATCTTCGATGTTTTAGCCTGCTTTGATAGCAAGTTGAAAATAATCGAGGGAAAATCAATCAAAGGATAGAAAAAAGAGAAAAAGTAAAATAGAAGTTATTAGTGTAGTAAGAGAGAAAGGAAGAAGAAGAAAGAGAAGAAGAGAGAGGAAGTGGCGTGAGGAAGAGAGAGAAAGAGAGAGAGGAAGAGAGAGAAAGAGAGAGGGGAAGAGAGAGAGAGTGGCGTGATGGATTTGAATGATCCTTATGCACCTCCTTTTATATTGATTAAGTGTATCTAATCACAATATTTCCCATGAAGTATGAAATAGAACATAAGTCCTAAACAACAAGAAAGGACATTTGTATACTCAAAGATCACAATAATTAATTATTGCCAGCAGTATGACATACTTGAATATTCATATAATAAAAAAGAGCCCATCTTGGGGCCTTAACTGCCTAGGCGGTAGTTCTGGTGGGGCCTAGGTGCTTCTCCACTGGCAAGGTGGTGCTTCTTAGGGGGGTGCTCAGCGCCTCCAGCTGAGGCGCTCACATATGCAAACCCGTCATGAGGGTGGAAAATGCCCTTGGGTTAGGTGTATTCTAGTCTTCCCCCCACCCCCACCCGCACACTGCGACCCCACAGGGCACCTTTGCCAGGGTTATACCTTTTCATTAGTCCTATAAACCCTAAATCTTGTCCAAAAACAAAACACAATTGAATTTATTTTTTGTAAGATTTTGTATTTGAAGAAATCAAATCCAATTGGAGTTTTTTTGGATTTGATTTTGCTTGGAAGATCATTGGAGGTTTCATGTTTTCGACATCTATACTCTTTAAGTTTATATAAAAAGTATATGCACATGCACACATATACAGTAAAGAAATACACTTCTATAAATCTGTAATATGTATATATACTTAAAGCATACATATATGTATTTACTATTTGTGGCAGCCTCCCCTTCTGGCCTCCTAGGTGCCACCCAGTGCTTTCTTCCATGCTGCATTCATTAATGTTCGTTTTGACTAGTACAAAGGTCAAAATCTGTAGGGCATTGACCTCTGTTCTGATTGCATATGGCAATCTGATTTTTGGGTAGGGGACATTATGACTCTGATGTATGGTGTATGGCTATGTACTTGAAGGGCCAAATCTCTTGGAAAGATGGATATTTTAAAATTTAATGTTTAGATCAGGAAGCTAATCTGCTGATATCTTCCTACATTCAACTGGGCACTAATGTACAAATAAAGATTAAAGCACTTCTTGTTTGGTGCATTATGTAGTTTTTGCTCTTTTTGGATGCGGGGATTTCTTCTATCTTGGAATATACATTCTTATTTTTGGTAGTTCAGCATTAGGATTCAAATTTGGAGTTGTAGTATTGCAATTTTCAACACTAAACTTATCAGGCCCAAGCCTGAGTCCTAGGAAATACTTATTCATGCTTGTATTTTTGGTATAATTTTTTATTATTCTTATTGAAACACTAGTGCTTCTCCTTCTGTGATTTATAAGTTTGAAAGAAATCATACATTTGATTTTTTGTCCCTCTTGCATGATTAATTAAGTCTTAACAAAGTCATAGTTTACAGTGTTACTCTATTTAGTCTTCTAAATAATTCACTTGATTTGTAGAACTATGGTGCTTTTCTTGAGAAAGATGGAGCAGGATTTAGAGGCCAAATTAAGTTATTGGGCTTTAAAAGTGGTGAGAAGGATCTCTCGGATTTAGTTTGGACGTATCAGGTACGCTTTTTCGCATGGAACTTGTACAATTAACTTCTTGAAAAACTTTCTTTTTTTTCTTTTGTTTTTCTCTTGACATTATATTTAGGGATGGATGGCCATGACTATGGTTGTTTGGAAAGATATTATATGATTATGAAATTTTGGTATACTATATGTTGGTTGGCCATGTATAAAAATAAATAGTTGCATGCCCGGTACAATTGTATCCATATTGATGCATACCTCCACAAATAATTGTATGATGCGTTATACAATTCACCAAGTTTATGTCTAGTGAGTGAATTATTATAGTGACAATTGTGAAATATAGTTATTTCTTGGGAATATGTTTAATGACCATAGGCTGTCGCATACAAGTAATTTAAATCCTAGGTATAACTTGTAGAAGCAAAATTCTAATGAAGAGATAAAATTATAATTCATCAGGTTCTACACAACACCATGGTGTAAGCATGTGGCCTGTTCTAAATACCTTATGAATGTGTTGTTCTTCTTGTCAATCATGGAATCGAAACAGGTAGTTTAGGGTAGAAGGTTTTTTGAGATTTATAATGCATGTTCATTAGTCACTCGTATTCACTTTCATATTAGAGGTCAGATATTTTGGAGACGTTTAGAAGGGATCGTCCTGTAATGTGCTCTGGTATTGCACGGAGGTCCTCTAACAATCAGCCGCTCCTATCATGACTGTCTATCATGACTGTTGAACACTGGGGGCCTATTACTTCTTGGAATCTTATGCCTAAGTGAAACATGTGATGTTTTGGAAATTTTAGGGAAAGTGGACATGCATGAATTGCAAAAGTTATTTCCAAGCGAAATTGTATAAGCCACGGGCATGCAAAAAGATCTGTATTTCTAGTGTCATTGTGACACGCCTTACGTACGATCAAAAGTGTTGAGTGACTGCTATGTGCTTTAGAAATATAAACATGATATATCTCTAGTGGAGCACGTAACAGCGTATGAAGTTTATCCATTGGTCTAAAACCAGTTCACAACAGTTACTCAAGTTTACCACTAGTTTCAGCGATATTATCTTGTGGAGAATATATTAATCTAGATATGCAATTTTTGATTTCCGTCTCATTATTTGGACCTTTCACCCTTGATGTTCTTCATGTATGGCTTTCAACATTAAACTTTGTTTGTCTAAGGTTAATTTATCTGTTCTTTTACCAATTGTATATTGTAAAGAGAATTGTCAACAATAATATATTATTTCCAATGTTGATTAAAAAAAATATGCTATTTCCAATGTAGGTTGGATTGAAGGGTGAATTTTTGGAATTATATGACTTGGAAGGGCAAAACAATGTGGAGTGGTCTTCTTTAAGTCAAGACCCTAAGGATTCTATTTTCACCTGGTACAAGGTAAACTTGTCTTTGTATTGCATGCAAATTTTTTTCTTTGACGTCCGTCAACTCTTTTAAAGTTAAATCGTTAGTTCATTACTTTTGTACGTTAATTTTCTATTTATTTTTTAGTTTTATTTTTTTGGTTGCTGAAAGGTGGCTATGTAGAATTTTCAGGCGATAAATTCAAATATTTATTTCTGTTCCTTTTATTAATTTTTGGAAACCCTACTTACAGGTGCCATAAATACAATAAATTGAACCCACTACAATTTAGGATCTCTTAGAAACTTCTTGCCAAAATAAATTTTTTATTCAATTGAATACAATTCTGAGATTTCAACAAGCAGGAATATAGAAGCAACAAATAAAACTAAATAAGTAAGAGAAGAGTTATTGGCTTTGCTTAGAGTTATCCCTCTAGGGCTTAACACACCCCACATCCCACACCCGATCACCTGACCAATGGTGCACTTGAATTTCACATCCTGTTGAAGTCTCAAATCTAAATTGGGAAGCTCCTCTGAGACACCTTTGCTGCATTTTTATGAGGCAAGAGAGCAACAAATATACGGAGGGTTTCACTAAGAAGACCCTTAAAAACTAGGGCAAGCAACAGAGGCACAAAACCCCAAGCTTAGGACTGGGTGTGCCCCTCTCTTTTTCTCCTTCTTTTGCTAGGTGTGCCACCCTAGACACATAGGGACGGTGGCATGCTTATTTTAGAGAGAGAGAGAGAGAGGGAAGCTTAGAGAGAGAGACAATGAGAGGGAGAGAGGCATGGAAAGAAAATAGAGAGAGGAGAGATAAGAGATTTGTAGAATGAGGGGGAGAACACCCTTATATATAGACCACTAGGGCTAGGGTAGTCAAATTAGATGTTTAACTTGATATATAATCATTTGGATGATTTGTGAGGTGAGAGACAAATAATTTGAGTCGTTCATTTTTGAGATCTGCCATCATGATTTAGAGAGGATATTTAGAAACTTTATCCTTAAGATTTGACTCTTATCTACTCTAATCCATCTAGAACCTTAACTAGTTAAATTCTAGCCTAGTACTTTCTATGAAGGAATCCTATTATCTCATAAAGAGAGCCGGCCCCAATTAATTGGCAAAGGCTATGATGATGATGATTCTCTCATAAAGAGATAATTAGGATTTCTAATAAAATTATGAATTAGAAATGGGGTTGAAGTCAAGGTGGTAGCACCACTATGACTTAGCTACCGGTCTCGGTTTCCATTCCTACCAATGCTAACCCCTTTAGAAAACTCCAATGGTTTAAAAAAATTGCTAACCTACTACTAACAATTAACATTCAAAAATAAAATGAAATAAATTTTTGACTTGGTTAAATCTTTTAGTTATTAAGAAAATCACTAGGATAGTCTTAAAAAAAAAATTATCCAAAATATTTCCACTAAGAAAATATTTTATAACTAAAACAAAACTTTTTCTCTTTTTTATGTAAAAACAAATGCCACATAAAAGTGGGCGTCCCACTTAATGGGATGTGTGGGCCTTAGTGGGCTCCACGTGATGCCCCTATATGGGCCCCACTCGTGTGGGGCTGGGCCCTATAACCCACCCCCTTCCCCCCCAAAAAACACACAAATGTGGGTCCCACCAAGAAAATCCAAAATTCCAAAAACGCTCATGTAATTTTAAAATTCCAAAACTACCCTTTTAGGGTTTTTGCATGTTAAAAATTAATTTTTAAAATTTTTAAAATTTTGAAAAATTCCCAAAAATCACAGTAATGTACTTTTAGTCGAAAACAATATTTTTGGAATTCCATAAAAATAAAAAATACAGAAACACAACTTAGAAGTGGATAGGTACCTAATGGGTCAAAAAAAAAAAAAAATCAGGATACTTCACCCTTGCTATCCAGGACACCCATGACCCACAGTTAAGTGTAGGGGCTCATGATTGGCCATCAAAGTTAACTAATAAACAGTGGAACCACAGTCCCAGTATGTGGACTATAGGCTCCCCCAAGAGAAAATCAAATTGCACACACACAGTACAAAAGGGGTCGCTCTCTTTATGTAGATGTACATGTGTCCTTCCCTATTGGGTTGCTTCTAAAAAATGCGGCTGTCATATGTACGTTATGTGCAAAATTTTTATTGAGGATTTTGCCCACACTCTCACGGGGCCCTTCCTCCATACACAGGAGATTACACAACTCTCCTGGCCTACGAACAACATCCCTAGGCATCTCTTTGACCTCAACTAGGGATGATACTCAATAATCCCTCAACGGTAGTATCACATGCCCCAGAGGCAAGGGTTTTGGACATGATCCGAGCTATAGACTCCTTAGAGAAGCATAGTACAATCCTACTGAAGTGCACAATCCATTATAAATAATTTTATTTATATGCACTATAAGCTTCAAAGGCAACAAACCCCAACATCTCCCACTTGGCCTTTGAAGGCCGTACAGTCACTCCTTCCAACTCTCTTTTAAGCCCATCCCATGCACATGCTTGGCAAACATATTTCCCACCAATCCTCTTGTCAAAGGATCTGCTAACATAAGCTTTGTTGGGAGATAAACGACCTCAATCTCTCCTGCTTGGATCTTGTTGCAAATGTGGTAGTAGTCGGCCTTTATATGCTACGATTTCTCGTGAAACCATGGCTTGTTAACCATATAAATTGTTGCATGGTTGTCACAAAAGATCCTCACATACATGCACTTTACTGGATCGAATCTGAGTTGATTCTGGAACTTCTTTAACCAGACGACTTCTTTTGTTGTGAGACAATAAGTGACATACTCTCACTCCATGGACGAGAGTGCAAAGACGTCTTGGTTCCTTCAGTACCAGAAACAACTCCACTGGCAAGTGTATATATATACTTGGTTGTAGATTTCATCTCATCTGGATTGCCCTGAGAATCCGCATCTGAATTCCCTGCATCTGAATATCCGAGCCTCCTCCATTGGTAAGCGCAAGACCAATAATTCCCTTCAAATATCGAAGAAATTGCTTTATTGCCACATGGAATACTTTGGAATCTGTTGGTCACGCTCATAGCGAATGACAAGTCCGGTCTCATCCCCAGCATAGCATACATCAGCGATCCAACTGCACTTTTATATAGAATTCTCTGCATGGCTTCTTTTTCTTCTGTTGTGGGACACATGGCATACATCAGCGATCCAACTACACTTGGTCTTCTTATCAACGGGGGTCAGTATGGGCTTGCAATTTTCGATTTCAAATCATTCGAATATTTTCTTGCAGTATGTCTCTTGCGAGTGCTGAATGGTTCTTTTTGTTATATTTCTTATAATTTTGATTCCTAGAACATATGAAGGCTTTTCAAGGTCTTTCACATCGAAAATCACTCCCACTGACCTTGACATATATGCAATAATATTCTTGATTAAGCATAAAGCCAGCCCTTGAAACTTTACGTACCACTGCCTAGAAGCATGTTTTAGGCCACAAAGGGATCTCCTAAGTTTGCACACTAGGTTCTCTTTTCCCTTCTTTATGAGGCTGTTTCATGTATATTTCTTCTTCTAAGTCCCCATTTAGAAATGTTGTCTTTATATCTATCCGGTGGAGCTTGAAGTCGAAATGCGCTTCTATGGCTATTAGGATCCTAATGGATGGGAACTTCACTATTGGGGAGAAGGTTTCATCATAGTCAATCTCTTCTAAATAAACTACTTTGCAACTAATTTGGCTGTATACTTATCCATTTTCCCTTCCACATTTAGCTTCTTCTTATATATCCACTTATCCACTTACATCCTATAGGTTTTTTATCATGAGGTAGGGTGACTAGGTCCAAACATGATTTTGTTTAATTGAGTTAAATTCATCGATCATGGCTTCTTCCCACTGGTTCTTTTCTGGACAGGTTATGGCTTCTTGTTAGGAAATGGGTTCATGTAACGATTCCTCTTCAATTTTCTCATGGAAATCTCATAGGAAGGTGAAGAATTCAACTTTCCTTCTAATGCGGTTTCTTCTCTTAGGGCGAGGTGGTTCAAGATCTGCAGACACACTCTGTGTCACTCATAATTTCATTAAACTCTACCGGCTTTCTAGTGGTACAACTCTCAAGGAACTCATCCTCGAGGAAATGGGCATCCCAACTTTCTAAAACAATCCCTTTATCTGGGTTATAGAATCAGTATCCCTTACAATGATGTGGGTATCTATGGCGATGGACTTAATGGTTTTGGGATCTGGCTTTATCCTATTTTGTTGAGGTATTAAGACATGGTAGAGCACCTCCAAACTTTTAGGTGGTAAAGGGACGAAGCATGACCAGTGAAGGTCTCATGAGGAGTTAGTGGGGCTGCTTTTAAGGAGTTAGTGGGGCTGCCTCCCCCAAGAAATCTAGGGAGAGCTTAGCATGTCCTATCATACTCCTTTACCATTTCCCTGTTCCATCTCTTAGGTACACTGTTATGTTAAGGAGTGTACGGTATAGTATTTTGATGTATGATACCATGCTCAATACAAAACTCCTTAAAAAAGTGCGATGAATACTCATTAGCCCTATCACTTATGAGGACCTTGAGTTTCTAGTTTGTTTGGGTATTTACCTTGGCTTTGTACTCTATGAAACGGTGTAGGGTTTTTGCTTTTTCACAGGTTAGCATGGCCAAAACGGGAGTGGTCATATATAAAAGTGTTAAAGTACCTCTTCGGCCCTTAGTTTCTACATTCATAGGTCCACAACAATATCTAAAATACCAGTACCTCTTTGGGCTTTTGTCAAGGATTTATTAGCTAGCTTTACTTAAATGCATGATTCACACACTTTTGTTAAATCCCCTTTACAATCATTTAGAAGTCCCTCTCTCTTTAGTCTCTCTATGCATTTATAATTTATGTGCCACATGTATTCATTATCAATATCAGAAATGAGACATAACAAATACAATTCTTTATTGCAGCTGTAAAGAAACCATCTATAAGTAGACCATTCATAATCAATTCCTTACCTAATTTGACTTCCAACTTATTATCAAAGAAGATGGTGGAGTATCTAGCCTTAGCCTACTTTGAGACTGAAACCAAACTCTTCCTCGTGTCAGGAGCATAAAGAGTTGCTTTAGGACCATACTTTTTCCAGTATCCAATTGAAGGACATAATCACCAATACCATTTATTTCAGTCTTCTGATCGCCACCCATAAAGATATGTTGGTCCCCTGGGGTAACAAGTTTAAAATTTTTTAAACCATCCTTGGTGTTAGGCACATGGCCAGTGGACCCCGAATCAAAACACCAGGATCCCTCTTTAGGATCAACTAGCATGGTCTCAACAACCACGCAAGCATGCTCCCTATCACCTTTGGGATTCTCATTCTTTGCTGCCGTGCAATACTTAACTATGTACCCATACTTGTTGCACTTATAAAACTTAGCATTCTTTAAGTCCTTTTTCTTAGGCCCAGTTTCCCCTTTTGGTAGTCATCTTTCTTAGCTTTATTCTTGCCCTTTCCCTTCTTTTTCTTAAATGAGTTGGAGTTGGTTTGTACTTGACGGATCACATTCATTCCTCTATGCTCATCAGGATTGAGCTTTGTGATAATCTCATCGGGCTTTGGTGTGCCCTCTTGCACAGTAAGGGCTGAGGTAGAGGCTTCCCATAGAGTTGGCAAACTGTTGAGCAGGTGGCATACTTGCATGCTTTAATCAGGCTTCATCTACGCCGCTTCAAGTTCTCAGACCCATGCTCTGAATTTCTGAATATGCTCGGACAACTCTCCACCTTCCTTAATCTTCAAATCTGAATATTGCTTCATTGCAAGTGTCATTTTGGCGAGGGATGGGTTGGCATACTCCTCCTCGAGCTTCTCATGAATCTCCTTTGCAGTGTTCAACGCTTCATATTCAAGTGCATGAGCGTTATTCATAACTATCAAAAGGAAATGCTTTGCCAGGGTATTTTTATGCCCCCACTGAGCATAAGCATACCTAGTGGATTGTCTTCAACAAGCATTGCCACTTGGGACTGGTGGGGCAGCATCTGTGAGCATCTATCTGACTAAGTCCTTCATAGAGGACATAGCTTAATTCTCTTCCAACTAATATAGTTCTTCCAGCAAACTTCTTAGTTTCAAGAAGTTCAGCCATAAGGGTCTTTGCTGCCATTTCTTTACTTGAAATTCCAAAAGTTTGGCAGTTAGAAGACTAGCTCTGATATCAATGAAAAATGGCTATATAGAATTCGAAGCTATTAAGTTCGAAATTTTATTTTTTCTTGTTTTCTTTTATTAATTGCTGGAAATTCTACTTACAGGTGCCATAAATACAATAAATTCAACAAACTACAATTTATGATCTTTTATAAACATACTGCTAAAATAAAGTTTATTGATCTGAATAGAATACTGAGACTTTAAGAAGTAAAAATAAGACACTAACAAATAAAACCAATGTTTCAAAAAATGCTAGGCGGCTGGGGGGAGTCCAGGCCGCCCAACGTCTAGGCGGGCGCCCAGAACCTGGGCGGCCCAGTAGAAAGCAAAATATCTCTATAGTTTAACAACATAAGTATAATTGTATAACACATAAGAGTTAAGGACTTAGGGCACATCAAATATTTAGTACACAAGTCCATATAGCACACACTCCTCCATACTCCATAAGTCCATATCCAATTATCCATAGTCTGATAGTCCACTTTCCACACAGTTAAAACTTAAAAATTTACCAACCAAAGTTACCCCTTTTATACTTAAAAAAAACTCTCTTTTCATTTGAAAACAAGTGGCACATGGTCCCACTCAATGAGATGTGTGGGCCTTACTGATTCCATGTGATGCCATTATGTAGGCCCCCATCATGTGGGGGATTGGGTCCTTAGCCCCTCCATATGGGTCCCACCAAGAAAATAAAAAATCCGAAAATGCCCCTGTAATTTTAAAATTTCAGAAATACCATTTTAGCATTTTTTTCCACATTAGAAATTAATTTTTAAAATTCTGAAAAATTCTTAAAAATCACATTAACATATTTTTGTTGAAAAAAATATTTCTGGAGTTCCATAAAAATTCAAAACACGCAAAAACACAACTTAGAAGTGGATAGGGTCCTAATGGATCAAAAAAATAAATAAAAAACCAAGACACTCCCCATGTCAGGGTCCATGATCCACTACTTCTTTCTCAAACTAACCCAATGGCACCCATGACCCACAGTCAAGTGCAGGGGCTCATAATTGGTCCATCCAACTTAGCCAATAAACAATGGAACCACATGCTTAGTGTGTGGATTACTGGTTCCCCCAAAGAAAAAGTCAAAATGCACCCATAGTGTAAAATGGGCACTCTCTCTATGCACATTTACACGTATACCTCTATATTGGTTTGCCTCGCAAAAATGTGGTTGTCATGTGTGCATGCCGCACAGAAGTTTTGTTAAGGATTTCGCCCTCGCTCTCACTAGCCTTTCTCCATATATAGGAGACTACACAACTCTCCTGGGCTATAAACAACGTCCCTAGGCATCTCTTTGACCTTAACATGGGATGACCCTCAATAAACCCTTAATAGTAGTGCCACATGCCTAGGGGTAAGGTTTTGGACGTGACCTAAGCTATAGATCGCCCAACCCTAGATTAGTCAACCACAATACACTCCCGATGAAGTTCACAATCCACTATAAATGATTTTATTTGCATGCTCTCTAGGCCTTTAAAGGCCACAAAGCCCAACAGTTGCTCCATCTAGTTCAGCCAATTGCTTCTTGATTCAGTGTGAAAAGCTAAATAAGTGAGACCGCTTTGCCAAAATCACTTGCTAGCCCATTTATCTCGGATATTATAAACTTGATGCAAGTTCTCTTGAGAAATGGGTATGCTTGTGGAGTATTCAGACCAGTTAGTCCTACTTCATCCCCAAGTTCCAATATCATGAGTTTTTCAATAGAAAAATCATTTCAGACTCAAGCCATATCATCTTATGTAATGTGCCATCTGTTTCTTCTTAATATATATATATATATATATATATATGGGAAAAGTTTATATAGAGCCGAGGCTCTAACAATCAAATTTGAGCCTACCTCAAAACTTTCAGTGGAAGACGATGTTTTGATGCTCAAATATCTTTAAATTGATCATCTCAACATCAAGATGCATGGATAGAGCAAAAAAAAAATTTAAAGTTTTGCAAATAGTGTATTTCGTAACGCATTTTTGGACCGTCAATTTTAAATATTTTCAAGTGTTCATAGATCTGTTAATCTACACTAGTTTTGAAGCTTTAAACTTTATAAATAAATATAATATATATTTTAAGGCTATAACAAAGATTTCCAGTATTGAAACCATATTTCTCAACACTATTTGAACGTAGGCTCTAATTTGATTGTTTAGAGCCTAGGTTCTATGCAAACCACACCCTATATATATATATATATATGTGTGTGCGTATGTGGAAAAGTCTTCCCAACACCGGTAGGCGAAAATGAATAGTGATTTTACCTACCCTCATCACCGTCCAAAGTTCATCGCACGGTCATGATGTTAGGTAGTGTTTTATTTTTCATTTTTTTTCTACAGATCGGAATGATTTGAAATTTAGAGCGTGTGTACATCTTAGTGAGGCGCACCAAAAAAACAAATTGACCAAAATACCCTTGAAACTTTTCGGGGGTATTTTGGTCTTTTTTCATGTAAAATAATTTTTCAATATTTTTCGTACATTCACCTATTTTTTATGAACACACGCTCCAAATTTCAAGTCATTCCAATTTATAGAAACAAAATGAAAAATAAAACATTACCAGACAATCGTGACCGTGCGATAAACTTGACGGTGATGAGGGTAGAGTTGTTTTGTAGTATCTTTCTATAAATATAGGAAAATGTTGAGATTAGTCCACTAGCTCATATGAACACATATGCTCATAAGAGCCCAATGACCCAAATTTAATCTGGGCCGATCTGACGGTCACGACCTGATTTCATATTTGAATTTTAATTATTTTTCTACAAATTCAAATATTTTGAAATTTTAGGCATGTGTTTTTCAAAAATAGGAGAATCTAATAAAAATATCAAAAAAATAATTTGCAAGAAATAAATTGACAAAAATACCCTTGAAATGTTTTTGGGGGTATTTTGGTCAATTTATTTTTTTTGAATTATTTTTAAAATATTTTTTTTAAGTGGGCCTTGATGATAAGAGTACACTCCTAAAATTTCAAATTATTTCAATTCATAGATAAAAATTAAAACTAAAATACGAAATGAAGTCGTGATCGTCAGATCGGCCCATATTCAATCTTGGTCGTTGGGCTCATATGTTCATATGAGCTAGTGGGCTATCTCAACATTATCCATATGGAAGATACTACAAAATTCCTATTGGGGAAAATGAACAGTGATTTCGTCTACCATAATCACCGTCTAAAGTTCATCGCACAGTCACGATTGTCCGGTAGTGTTTCATTTTTTATTTCTTTCTACAAATCGGAATGATCTGAAATTTGGAGTGTGTGTTCAAAAAAAGTAGGCGAATCTACGAAAAATCCCCGAAACGTTTCGAGGGTATTTTGGTCAATTTATTTTTCGAGAAATTATTTATTTTATATTTTTATTAAACGCGTCTCACAAAGTTGTACACACGTTCTAAATTTGAGGCCATTCCGATTTGTAGAAAAAAAATGAAACACTACTGGACAATCGTGATCGTGCGATGAACTTTGGACGGTGGTGAGGGTAGGCGAAATCACAGTTTATTTTTGCCTATGGGCGTTGGGAAGACTTTTCCTAACCATACAGGCTGAAAAACTCCACAGGGACGAGCTTTTTCTGATTAACTGCTTCTGGAGTAGTTCATCAATCTCTTTTTTGCATATTTCAAGGAGCCTAGGATTCATTTGGATAGGCCTAGCTTTTGTGGGTATTTTATTTTCATTAAAATCTTCTTCATAAGGCAAACTTACTATATGCTTTTTTCTGTTCCAAAATGCATTTGGTAGGTCAGCACATATTTCTTTTTCTATCTTTTTCTTCATATTTTCAATATTTTTTTTAGTATCTGATAGAAAAAGTTTTTCTTCTATAAGTTTATATTTTATTTCCAATTTAAGAGAACATAAAAATCTTTCTTTATTTTCCACAATTTTTTTAATGTTATTGACCTCTCTTATTTTTGGTTTGTCAATAAATTCAAATTTTACATTATGGCCTTTTATATTTGATTCTATTCCTTTAGTATCTCTTTTTAAAGGGTAAAGTAAATTAAGAAAGGGAGTTCCAAGTATAACTGCTTGGCTTAACCCTTTTACCATAATAAATGGCATTTCGAAGCAGTTACCATTGTTACATACTGGCGCATCAGAC
Source organism: Amborella trichopoda (assembly GCF_000471905.2). Next base: position 629,445 of record NW_006496807.1, on the reverse strand, counting down.
AATTTGTATTTAATTATCAATCTACTACCATCTGCTGTATTAAGTATTTGAGTTGTTTTGCTAAAGTATTTTGTAGGTACCAAACCTTCATTTATGCAGTTAAAATCTGCTCCTGAATCTATTAGGGCTAAAGACTGGAAACTGTATTCTTTATTTACTATTATCCTTATTAATGTAAACCATTTTGGGTAACTATTTTGTCTAGGAGGTTTACATAATTTTTATTTTGTATAGGATCTTTTTCCTGTATTAAATTTGTATCAACTTGTGAGGATTCGGGAATGTCTTCTACAGGGAATAATGGTTTTCTATCAAGACCATAATTATTTATAAGATTATCAAATTCTAATTCCTCATCTATCTCAGTATTATTGCTATTAGGAAATTCCGTAGCTATTTCCAATATTCTTATTCTATTTTTAAGCATTTGTACCTCCTTTTTTACATCATTTATTTCGTGTTTTAATTCGGAGATAGATGGTTCCCTTTGGGTGTTATCTTTTCTATTGATTCTTTTAAGTATTTCAGCCATGCTATAATCTTCTTGGAGCTTTACCAAGGGGACTGGTTTCCTTTTTGTCTTAGCTATCTGGATATACTGTGTCAGAGCTTCGTTTTAGCTTTTGGATCAGCTATATTATCTATTAATTCTACAATTAAGTTTTCTTCATGTAAGAGTATTAAGAGTTTTACAAAAACAATCTTCTATTTCTTTATCAGAATTGGAGCCGCTTACTATTAAATCTTCATCTTCTATTTCTCCTACTAAGGGCTCAGTACCAGTACTCATAGTATCAGATGTGTCTTCTTCTATTTGAAGAATATTATAAATCTGATTTTTGATTTCTTCTTCAAGATGTAAGGCACTAATTTTCTTTTTGATTTTGCATTTATTTTTATAATGGCCTACTTTTCACAGTTATAACATATTGGAATTTTTCTTTTTCCCTTTTTGAATTTTGTTTTTGGGACAAATTTTTTGGTAAATTTTTATTTCATATTTCTTTTATGCTTATATTTATTAAATATTGATTGGCAATAATAACTGGGTCCAAAGCTCAATGCTCATCTTCTGTTATTATATCTGTCAAGAAAGTGGTTTCTATAACAAGGGACCCTGACTGGGCTTGGAGAAGAGACAACCTCTTGGACTTGTCATCTTATAAGCTGGTTCGGGGTACTTGGGAGAGTTATTATAGGTTTTGGTGGGGATGGAACAATGCCCATTTCCTCTATTCCTTTATTAGTATCTATATTTATTATTTGTCTTTCCATACTGGCTCTATCCGTGTCCCCTTTGCAAAAATTCACGAGTTAAGAAATCAGGAAGGAAGTTAGTATTACCTTTGAGATGTTCGATATCAAAACCTTTGGAGTTCTGTTTTGTCTAGAATGATATCAGGGAATTTATCTGTAAATTCTATTGCTCTATCAATTGGCACAATACTACCTTGATAGATATTGTGTCCTAAAAATCTTATTTTAGTTTGGCAGAGGCTAATCTTCTTAGCCAAGACTACTAGTCCTGCAGCTTTGACCGCATTTAAAAATACATTTATGTGCTTGAAATGTTGCTCAATAGTTTCAGAGAATATTAGTACATCGTCAATATACACAGTCATGAATTTCATATAGGGGTTAAAAATATCATTCATTATATTCTGGAATTCTGAAGGAGTGTTTTTTAACCCGAAAGGCATCACGTTCCATTCATACTGTCCGGAAGGGACATTAAAAGCAGTTTTATATCTATCATTTTCAGAAATCTGTATTTGCCAGTAGCCAGATTTTAACTCAAATATAGAAAATATGCATACAATTACAAGTCTATCAAGTAAGTCTTTCTTATTCGGTATTGGATATCGTATCCATTTTAATACTTTATTCAAAGGTTTATAGCAATGGTTTAAAAAACGGATCGGTGACCCGGATCGGGCACCCCAAAAACCGATCCGGATCAGCGAATCGGCGATCTGGATCAGGAATCGACTGAATCAGTCGGATTAAAGCTTCAAAAAAATCTGAAAAAATTATTAAAATTCATTATAAATGTTTTTTTTTAGTAATCCAATAAAAAATGAGGGTACTACATTATTAACTTTCATTTTTTTTATCAATTTGTGAATATTGAGATGTTCTTTCCCTGTATAAATTTATTTTAACTATTAAATTTGCATCAAATAAAAGAAAAATCATAGAATTATCATTGATAAAATATAGAATTATATATGGACTATTATAAAGAGTAGACTAATCAATGAAAGAATGGCCATTAAAATCTCGTTTTGGCGAAAAATCCTAACCCGCTAAAAAAACCCAAACTATTACAGCCTAACTAACTATAATCCAAAATTATTACAACCTCACTAATTATAATATTATATACTGAAATTATAACTATTAGTTTACATTTTATAATTATTTTATTAAACAAATAATAACAAATTAAAAATATTTTATAATATTATCTAATTTAAAATGTATTATTGACAACTGTAAGAAAAATAGTACATTACATGATTTATAATGTAAAAATTCATAAATAAAATAAAAGATTTGGTTATCATTGTAAAAATTAATAAAATGCGTACAAATTTTGGAAATAACACTTCAATTTTTCAAAAATTTATTTTTTT
>NW_006496807.1:543158-608900 GCF_000471905.2 Amborella trichopoda | reverse complement strand
TAATCGGGTGAGGTTTACATCATGGTCAACTCGGGTCAGGTTTACATCATGGTCAACTCCGACTCAATACTCTACAATATGTGGGATTATTAGGTTGAGCATCTATAGTTGAGTAGCAACCAAATAAAAATTAATAAACTCAAGGAAAAATTATATATACCACGCTCAACCTCCCTACCCCCACCATATTTTCTAAATAACTCGACCCCAATACTTTTTAAACCATATCACAAACCCCAATGGCTACTTATGCATCCACACCCCCAATTAACGAAGTCGCTTTTCTAGGATGAAAATACCTTCATATCATAAAAATAACGTATGTATCTTAAAACTTAAAATTTAAAAATTTAGAGAGAAACAATCTCAAAAGTTTTAGAGAGAAACTATCTCAAAATTCAAAATTTTTGAGAGAAAACTCTCACAAATTTTAAATTTTTAGAGAGAGAACTGTCTAAAATTTCAAGTTTTAGATAGAAATTATCCCAAAATTTTATTTATTTATTTATAATCCCTTCAAATAACAATTTCTCTTTCCAAAAATTCTGAGATGGTTTCTCTCACTAAAACTTCAGATTTTCTAAAAAAATTTGAGATAGTTTTTCCCTCTAAAAAAATTAAATTAGAGCCGACCTAAAAAATTTCACTAGAAGAGATTGTTTTGATGCCCAAATATCCTCAAATTGATCATTTTGACATCAAGATGTATGGACATAAGAAAAAAACAAATTTCAAATTTTGGAAATAGTGCATCTTATAACGCATTTTTGGACAGTCAATTTTCAATATTTTCAAGTTTTCATAGATCTACTTGATCTACACTATTTTTGAAGATTTAAATTTTATAATTAATTTTGAAACTATATTTTAAGGCTATCACAAAGATTTCCAGTATTGAAACCACATTTCTCAACACTATTTGAAGGTGTGCTCTACTTTGATTGTTTAGAGCCTCAGCTCTATACAAACTGCACCCTTTAAAAAATATGGATCGGTGGGACATGCCTAGAATGTGCGGTCCTTGGGGTATACATAATTTTCCCTAAATTCATATAGTTCAATAGCTAACGGAAGGAAGGACGTCCTAGGAACCAAGTCAAATTTAAAAGAGTTGGGAAAGATTATAAAGAATGTATAATATGCTCCCTTCGGAGTATACTATACATTTACTCTCTTGGGCAAAACACACACGTGGGCAATATTTTTTTTTATTTAAAATTTCAAGATCCGTATTGTAACTATATTATTCTTTTCAAAGAAAAACAACCGTATTAGAATTTTTGAATATCTAGATTATTCCCTTAAAAAATTGGATTTTTTGGCAAGATTAAAGGCACATGATAGAGATGAGTTCATAGATCCCCAAAAAAAAAAAAAACTCAAAAGAGTGTACATCATAAGGTCATGGTACAAGAAAGTAATAGCCAGAACTAGCGCTCATATCTTAGACGGGGGGTGGCTAGAGATGCGTCTTCTCTGTGCATAAAGTTCGAGACTGTTTAATGAAGGGTTTGGTTTGCATAAGGTTGTAACTTTAAATAGGAGCACCTCTAAATTTTATCATAAATATAATTTTGATCAAATAAACAACCTTATATAAACTTTTTCGTCTAATAAATATTTGAATGTCATCAATGGAACACCACCAACCACCAATTTCACGATCAGGGGTAATTGTGACATTCTTATAACCAAGAGTCTTAAATTCTCAATATATATTCCCTATACCAAAATAAATGTTCATGAAGATAGAACATTTAAAAGACAGGGTAAGTGATGAGTCAATAAGTATGTTGGATGTGGTGGAAGAATCAGACGTGTTTCACCAGAATTAAGAATTTGGGAGCTTCATGCTCAAGGTTGGTATTTCGCCAAAATCACAGCTTCAAGAACGTAACATGAGTCCTACTTCACTTTAATAGAGTCTAGGGCTTATTTCTGGACCAGCAAATGACTATTTTTTTTATTAGACAAATTAACAATAAAATTGTTATTATACAAACTTAGAGGTCACCACCAACAATTTGTCCTGGAAATCCCCCATTTGTGGGGATTTTTTTAGTACTTTTGAGAAAAGGCTGGGGCCTTGGCGGAAGTACCAACGAGTCCTATGATTAAGTCTCTGATTCCATTCTTACCAAAAAGTAGGGCCTCAAATCCCCACTGACTTATCTTTTTCTTTGCCTTTTTTTTGTGAGTTCTTTTTTCCCTATACCAAGCCACAAGCCACAGGCCTTTGATGGCATGGTCTGGCCGTTCAATCCGTCAGTATCAGTCATGGTCTCGCTGTCCAATCCCTCAGCATCAGTCAGCTAGCGCAGTTGGGAAAAGAACTACTTAGCAAAAATGCAAGCAAGTGCGTTGAGAACTACATGCGCTCGTTTGATGCTAAAATGGAATTTGGATTGATGAAAAAGTTCTAATTTCATAGTGAGGAGTGGATGATCAAATCATTACACCAGATAAAATTAGCACTTGTATGAACCTCAATTCAGATATTAATAAGAATAAAATTGTTTAACTTCAATAAAAAAGTTAATCTGCTTATCAACATTGTCTTATGAGGCTATACACAATATTAAAGTCCCCAACAATACAGAAGGTATATTGTGCATAGATAAAAAGGAAGAGAGTTCAAACCAAAAAAGAGATCTATCATTGAGCCTGTGAGGTCCATCCACATTCATTAGAATCCAACAAAAGCCACCAGGTGGCCCCTAAAACAAAATAGTAAAATGTTTTTCATAGGCCCTAAGGCCCAGACATTGGACCCCAAAGGACCCATAAACCACCCGAAGAACCTACGGAAGATGAATAAACATAAAAAAAGCCAAGGCATGACTATCCTAGAGAGCCTTAGCTGCCTGGAGGTAAGGGCCAGGGAGCTTGGTGTCTTGCAGTAAGAGGATGTCCGACCTTTCTTTACAGATCAGCAAGCGGACCTGCCTTTTCTTCTCTCACTCTCCCGGCCCCTCACATTCTAGGACAAAGGCTTCATTTGGAATTGCAACCCCAGCCACATGTGGTGGTGCCACCACTTGTAGGCATAGCGTTCCCCTCAAAGCAAGTCATTCTCGAATCCCCTTTGCTACCTCGTAATTAATAATGGGGATCAGATTGTCTAATTCCCTCTGATTTTCTTCTTTCCTGAATGCCTCTAAAGTTCTTAACCGCAAAAGGTTAAGCCTCCTTGGTTGAAAAAACCTCTGAAATGGGCTCCATAGGCCCTGCATACTACACTCTAGAGTTCTTGACCGCAAAAGGCCAAGCCAAAGTTTTTTGTGGATATTAATACCTACCTCCTCATGCCCTCGAGACAACACCATTGATCTCTAATCCCTTCCATTTACATGCTTCAGTGTCATGTCTGCATATCATCTCCATGGCTGAGCTTCTCAAACTCTCTCTCGCGCTCTCTCAAGTATTAATTTCAGTGACATATTACAAGGATTCTAACTCTCTCAACCAATGATTTAAAAAACGGATTGGTGACCTGATCAAGCATCGCAAAAAGTGGTCTAGATTGGTGAATCAATGGTCTGAATCGTCGTTTTACTGTGCAAAAAAATAGTGAACCGGTGAACCGGCCAAAAACAAGTTTGGATCGGTGAATAGGCATTTTTACTATAGCAAAATGTTGTTTCACTATAGAAAATCGTTGGTTCTCTTCTAGACCCAGACAATTTCCTATATATTGACCGAATCTGCACAAGGTGACCAATTCCTCGTTCGAACTGGGCAATTCCTTGCTAACTCGCATTTTTTAAATCACTGGTCTCAACCAATCCAATATGTATAAAACACTTTATTTTATTTCATGAACAACGGGAAGCTGAAGTTTTCTAGGAAAATTCTATAGACCCCTCCATTCATAAGATCCTCCATGAAGGATCGCCATTAGAATAGTTTTCATATCTATTGGTGTGGATCTTTGACATCAGTTATTTTACATAGTGATCCATTAAAAGACCTACACTTTGCAATTAAATTACTCAAATATTGAGCCATTTTATCAAGTTCTTTGTGACCCTATTTTGTGAGAGGACCGGGCCCCTTTTACATGGTCCTAGCCCTCCTAGCTTACCTTACCCTCTTCTGGGTAAACACTTTGTACCATTGTTAGAAAAACCGCGCGATCTAACCGGTAACAGCCAGGTTAGATTGGAACCGGCCCCTTGCCGGTTCCGGTTTCGGGCAGTTTTGGTGATCGGCCGGTATTTTAAAAATAAAAATTCAAAAAAAATGTCTATAAAATTTCAAAAATAAGGAATTTGATTTGTAATGCATTTTTTAATATTTTTTACATTATGGTAAATATTAAAAATATTTTGGTCATTAATACTCACTTTTAAAATCCATTTTTTTCATTAACTTTCAACTTCATTTGAATGCATTTTGTTTTAATCATTCTTCATATGCTTTTCATATTTTAGTAGATTTTTTTTTGCATCTTTTTAATTTTTTTCAACAATTGTTTGGCCGTCTGGGACTTGCCTAATTAGAACGGTTGAATTGGCCGATTTACCGGTTAGGCCGGTTAAATCGCTTCCGACCCCATGTTCGGTTAACCGTTCTGGTTCAATTTTGTGAACACTACTTTGTACTGGGTTCGTGCAATATGCTCATACCCAAGAATAGTCTAAATCCCCATTACATTCCCAAAATGAGATCAAAAGCCAGTAATCAATGATGTTTCCCCTTCAACCTTTCTTTATTTCTTAAATCAAATAAAATGACGCCACAACATGTTGAGTTTGGCATTAAAGCCACATAAAACATTGGACGGAATACCCTACTTCTTCCTAGCGGCAATGGGTAGGGTAGAACTAAAATGCCATCAACCCTTTCTAAATCCAAGTGTCAAGTGCAATGAAGACAACTAGTTACCTTCGGCGGTGAGTTAAAATTGAAATATACGGACTATGGCTGGCAATAGGCCGGGCCTGCTCTGGCCCTGGCCCAAGCCCAGCCCTATTCACCGTAGGGTTGGCCCGGACGAGGCCAAGGAGGTCTAGGCCCAAGCCTAGCCCTAGCCATAACCAGGGCGGGCCAGGCTGGACAAGATATAATTTTAAAAAATAAAAGAAAATTTAAAGAAAAGAAGGCCATGCCAGGCCAAACTGGGCAGGCCCTATCATAGCCCTAGCCCAGCCCGGCCTAAGGCCATGTGGTCCAGCCCTGACCCTTGGGCCACATATTGTGGCAAAGGCCCTAGTTTTTTTAGGGACGAGGCAGGGCGTGCCCGACCTGGCCGATTGCCACCCTTAAATATACTTTAATCCCTTACCAAGGAAAGAGAAAATCACTCTGTCTTTTTCTCAATGATCGAAAGGGCACAAGCAAAATAATGGCCCCTATGAAGACAAGACAAAGCTTATCTCTTTAAACAAAATCAAGGAAAACAATGTGGTAAAGCTCCACCTGCCAATCTAACCAAATCTCAAGCTAACTGGTGTATGGACCCCCCTTCATCCCAATCCATGTTGAGCGGTCCTTCCCTCCCACGGGCAGCTATAAACTCAACATCAATGATTCTTCCCTTAGGAATCCTGGTGCATCTGGATGTGGGAGAATCATTAGAAATGATGCAAGTAGTTTTGTGGCAGCCTTTGCAACCTCCCTTGGTTTCACCTCCAAGCTGATTTTTACGCTTTTGGCAAAGGAGCTTGACTGCAAACGCAACCTCCCTTGGTTTCACCTCCAAGCTGATTTTTATGCTTTTGGTAAAGGCGCTAGAATGAAAACCCTTAATAATTGAGAGTGACTCCAAAATACATGTTGAAATCCAAGCTGATTTTATGATTCTGGTAAAGGAGCTAGACTGCAAACCCTTAATAATTGAGAGTGACTCCAAAATACTTCTTGAATCCAGGACTAATGGTAGTAGAACCTCATGGAAGCTGCGCACACTTTTCTCCAATTGTAGGGCCCAACTCTCCTCCTTTGCAGACTACTAATGGCAGATCTCTCATGTTTTTAGGGAAGCGAACATTCCTGCTGATTGCTTGGCAAAAAGGGCGGTATCATTTGTAGAAGCAAACATATGGTGGGCTCATCCCTTGGATGTTATGCTGATTGCTTGGCAAAAAGGGCGGTATCATTTGTAGAAGCAAACATATGGTGGGCTCATCCCTTGGATGTTATGCACCCTTTCATCTTGTATAATATTCCTAACGTACCATTAGAAAGGGATGTTTGATGATTTTACTTGTAATATTTTTCATTGTATAGCAATAAAGTGGGTGGGGGCTAGTCTTCCTCGCTGATTTACCCAAAAAAAAAAACCTGTCCAATCTCATCATCACAAAAGGAAAAATAGGGATGATACAAGTGGGACATGTATGCCCACTAAGCTATCTTTTAAGGGAAGTGTGACCCACTAATCAACACCACCACTAACGGTTGATGAAGCTCTATCAAAATCAACAATTAACCCCCACTACCCTACTGCTTCGAGGAATAACTATTACTTAAATCAAGTATCCCACTTTCACATACCACAATCAACTACTGATAGTTGGAAGTGCTCTATAAATAGTGCCCACCGAAACACAACAAAGAGACCTGAAGGCGGAAAGTCAACAAGGCACTACAATAAGGAGACTTTCTGTTTTTTTGACAACATTATTTTATTGATCATGAGAAGATTACAAAATTCAAGGAGGAAGGAAATAAGATATTAGAATAAAGTCCAAGTCAACACCATACTTGGCAAGGTCATCCGCAATTGCATAGCATCTCTGTAAACAAGTTGGAACGATACTTGCAAATTTTCGCAAAGGTCCAAGATTCCCATCCACTACCTTCTCAATCGCCAAGGAGGCCACGACACATAAGCGCACCAATTAATAACATTTAGCAAATCCCCTTCCACTACACACGGATCTTGCCACTCCTTTGGGCCATCAATTGTAATCTTCTTTCAAGTGTCTCCATTTCCACTTCATTAGCCGTTAAAATACCACTCGCACCTGCATAGCAAAATACTATAGCTCCATCCGCATCCCTCAGGATGCCACCAAAGCCTGAGGGCCTTGGCTTACTCAAAGAGCTCCCATCGAAATTGAGTTTCAAACAAACCCTCGTCGGCGGAATCCACCTTCCTCTCGGTCTTATGTTCACTATTTTTTGAAAAATCAAGTTTGAAAGATTGGCTTCCAAATCAACCCTTGATGATCCAAATCCTTCCTTTGTAATAGAGAACCATTTCCACATTGTGCTCATAATTCTCCTTTCCACCTTTACGCTCTCCAACACCTGGCTTTCAAAAATTCTTCTATTTCGCTCCAACCATACTTCCCATAAAACCGCTGCCCTGCCTATCTGCCAAATCACATTTCCCACTTTAGGTAGACCGTCCATACTGAGATGTTCAAGAAGGTTCATATGACTACTTGGTAGTGTAATGGAGATCCCCATACTCCTAAACAACATCCTCCAAATCTGAGAAGTGAAAGCACAATGAAGAAATAAATGGTCCCCTGACTCATCACTATTTTTACTTAACATACATACATTGGTCAATATCCTTCCTTTTTTCATCAACGTATCAACCGCTAAAGGTTTACCTTGGGAAAGAATCCAAAGGAAAAGTTTAACTTTATAAGGAACTTTTCATCACCATAGTTGATTTAATGAGCTTCTATTCCATCTCACCCTATCATGGAACAAAAGGTTGTAAGTTGATTTAACTGAAAAATCCCCACTGCTTTCAAGTTCCCAAACAAATTCATCATCCCTATTCCGAGGTGGACAAACCTCTTGAAGAGTCAATAGCACTTCTGAGCATTGACTAATGACCACGTCTGAAACCCTATTATATCAGCAATTAACATTCCAAGCTTGCCTCTGCAAATTGAAAGCTTGAGCCACTTTCAGTCTCTGCTGCTCTGCTGCATCGAACACCAATGGGTAGGCATCCCTCAACAAAGATTCCCCTAACCACTTACTATGCTAAAAGGAGACATTAGAGCCACTCCCAACAATCCACCTACAATATCTCAACATAAAATCTTTACTTTGCAAAATTCCTTTCCGTAGTACCGCCTGATGTCTTACTCTCTACCTCCATCTCCAACCCAAAAATTGGCCTGATTCCCCCCATATTTGTCGTGTAAAATATCCTTCCATAACTTCCCATCTTGACTCGTAGTTCTCTACCACCATTTAGCTAATATGCTTGATTTGCGAATTTGATCCTCCTTGTGCCCAAGCTTCCTTTCCTTTTTGGTGTACAAAATCTATCCCAACTAACTAAATGATATTTCTTTCCGAATTCCCCAAAACCCCATAAAAAGTTACGCATCAGCTGCTCAATACGTTTAGCAATGGACTTCAGCATATTGGGAATAGACATTCGATACATCGGAAGGTTGGAAAGCGAGGCTTCGATCAATGTCACCCTACCCCCAAAGAAAGATGTTTAGATTTCTATAAGTCCAATTTTGTATGCATCCTTTTCAATATCGAATCCCACACTGATTTAGGCATTTGGTGATAGTAAATCAAATCCATGGATCAAACACCAATAGATAAAGGGAGTAGCTTAAGAAAGAGAGTGACTTGTAGAATTTTCAGTCAAGAAGATCATAAAACGCCACAAGAATACTTGCCAACAAATGCTCAAAAGATGAATTACTTAATATATTGGCTTTTTGACATAATTCCTAAAACTTCAGGTACATGACACACATTTATGAGTGACGATAGTGGATATTTTAGGTGAGGTATAGTTAAATAGGTTACGGCAAGGTTTGGAAAAACAAATATGTGGGACCGAACCCTAAAAACCTATTTGCATTAGCGGATCGCTAGTCCAAATTGGTGGATGGGCCAGTTTGGGCAGATGTGGCCCTAAAAATTTTCAAAAACATTGTTAAAATTTCTTATTAAAAATCCATTTTTTTAGGTTTCCAAAAAATATTAGAGCTCCATTATAATTTTTTTTAATTTATTGAAAAGATATAAATATCGAGAACCTATTTTATGTCTGTTTTATTAATTTATCGAAAATATATAGAAATATTGAGAACCTAAAATAGGTATGTTTTATTAATTTATCGAAAATATATAAATATTGAGAACCTAAAATAGGTATGAGTATTTGTTATCCATTACAGTCATGTCATCGTCAACAATTTTGTTGGATTCTAGGATGCATGTGAAATGGTTGCGTGAACTAGTCATTTCACCTATTGGGCATTGGGAAAGCTGAAAATTGCCTCTATAACTATTCATTATGTATTTTATGCAGTTTTTGAATAACATTTTGTAAATAAATAAGGTTCCTGTTATTCATCCAATATAATACCAAACATGTAAATAGACTTTATTGTGCTTGGAGATTTCATAAAAGCATCAACCCCTTATGATGCTACCAACATCTACATAAATATGAAACAAAATTAATTTTCTTAATCTTAAAATTTCACTCAATGCACATGAAGCCCTTAAGAGCAAACATATTCTTGTTATTTAAGAAATAGATATTTAAAAGGTTCAAAGCTAACCATTCCATTTTGCCATCACACCAGTACATTACAGAAGATAAGTTTGCCTCCTTTAAAATAGTAGCGCAAAAGCTATCACTTGAACAAAAATAATAACAAGAGAGAGAGACATGACAATCTCATGGCACGTGCATGTATGAATACTTATTGTCCACACATTTCTTCCATAATTTACTCTATCAATTGTAAGCCAAAATTATGGGTAGACCTACTTTGGGATTTCAGTTCCTCAAGTTTGTCTTCTTCAAATTCGTCTCCCTCTTCTTCGTCTCTTGCGCGCAACTCGAGATCTCTCCTCACTTCTCTAAGAACTTGATATTGAAATCCTCTCTCATGATTAGAGCTCTGGGTTGTCCTTATTGGATATAATTATGCAAAATACAAGTGGCATTTACAATCTTAACTTGTGTCGTATATGAAGCACATTAACCTTGAGGCACTATTAATGGATGCCTATCTTACTCAATAGCATCATGTACAATCCTAGAATCTACTGCAGAACCTTCCTACCCTACTAGTACCTATATGAAGCGCATGTTGAAGCTAACCGCTGCCAAAACATTCTGAGATAGCTCCCTCGTCTGGTTACGGTATCGCTTTGGCAGTGCCCTTGGAACCCAAGTACAAATGTGAGCCCCATCCAATGCTCCAACACAATCCTAACGTGGAAATTCCTAGGTAAGCAATTGTAATAATATCATCATCATTTATTAAATCTAGGATAATATATACTATGTTCACCTTGAAAAATGGGAAGAATCTCTTATTCTTTTTTATTTTGCTATGTGTTTTTGTTGAGACGGGGATGATAAAATACAAAGCCCATTGCAATATTGCATTTAGGACTTTGATGAAGTAATAGCTAATTGTTTGTCCAAAATACTGAAACTGGATCTGCATCACCCTATTACGCTCATCATATACTGAGAATTACGAAGAAGATCACCTTCCTTTAAAATTCCGCACAAGACTAGAAAAGCATTTGTGTCCATTAGCAATAAATTGAAGCAATTGTTCTCATGAGATTCTCATAAATACGAAACAAATACAGTATCAGTAAAATAACATGTGTGAAATAGAGTCTTGGTATCATGTAGGTATAGTACTACCAAACACAACACAAGGCTGCTACACATGCAACAAAATACCTCACATAGATATCATATATCTCAAATGGATCCATACTGACAATCTAACCTGTATCTCAAGTACATATAAACCAAGAAAAGAAAAGTTATAGTGTAGGCAGTCTAACCTGAATTCCAAAATAGAAGTACATTTCATGATTGAGAAAAAGCCATTTGTATCATCATCATCATCATAGCCCTTTCCCAATTATTTGGGGTCGGCTACACGAATTCTGGTCCATCAATCTGCTCTGCCAAATGTCATACCCTCAATGAGGCCATAAGTCCCCATACCTTTTTGGACTACGTCCAACCACATCCTTTGGGCCCACCTCTTGCCATTTTCAATCCTTCCACTTGAACCAACTCGCACCTCTTAACAGGTGTTGTACAGGGTCGGCACCATACATGACCAAACCACCAAAGTCTAGTCTCTCTCATCTTATCGTCGATTGGTGCCACACCTAAATTTTTCCGAATGACTTCATTTCAAATTCTATCCCTTCCTGTCTTACCACTCATCCATCTGAACATTATCATTACACTCATTCTATGGTTATATTGTTTTTTATCTACCCAACATTCCGCCCTGCAGAGTAAAGCCGGTCTCACAGCTGTCCTATAGAACTTGCCTTTCAGCTTTGTTGGTATGCGTTGACCACATAAAATTCTAGTTGCACATCTCCATTTCGCCCACCCAGCTCTAATTTTGTGTGCGACATCTTCCTCAATCTCCCCATTTTCCTGAATTATCAACCTAAGATATCAAAAGTGCGGTCTCTTTTATACTTCTTGGCTGTCAATCTTAACTACGTTCTCGTCTTTACTCTTATTATTGCTAAACTTGCATTCCATATACTCTGTCTTAGTCTGGCTAATTTTAAAAACTTTGGAATCTAAAGCATCCCTCCAAAGTTCGAACTTTGTGTTGATGTTGTTTCAAGTCTTATCGATCAAAACTATGTCATCTGCGTACAACACTCAACATGGTACCTCATCCTGTAGGTGCCTAATTTTGTTATCCATAACTAAAACAAAGAGGTACAAGCTCAATGCTGACCTTGATGTAGACCTATTGTCACTGAAAACTAACCAGTCTCTTCATTATTTGTTCATATACTAGTTAGCGCTCCATCGTACATATCTCTCTAGTGTCTGGAGACTCCTTTCTTTTTCAAAACCCGCAAATCAAATCAAATCTCGAGGTACTCTATCATATGCTTTCTCTAGATCAATGAAGACCATATGGAGGTCTTTTCCCTTCGTCCTAATTTTCTCAATCAGTTGCCTAAATAGGAAAATAGCCTTGATTGTTGATCTTCTTGGTATAAAACCAAAAAATCCATCTACATAAATCATAAAAAAAATTAGCCAACCACCTAAACCATGAAAAAAAAAACCCCATCCGCATAAAGTATGAAAAAAAAAGCCATCTGCATAAACCATAAAAAAAGCCATTCACATAAACCATGAAAAAAATCCATCAACTTAAACCATAGAAACAAAGCCATCCACATAAACCATAAAAATAAAAAATAAAAAAGAAAATCATCCACATAAACATCCACAAAGACTATATAGAAGAATATCCCACGCATAATCACTAAGTCTAATAAACAACTACAAAGAAGAAAATAAGTCATCTCCCTAGTGTGATATGGATTTAAGATCTACAGTTTTCTAGATTAAAAAACAAGCAACCTACACTCTTGAGGGATATCCGTCTGCAACCACAACTTACGGTGCGGATCAATGAATAGGAATATAGGGCCTTCATAGGATCTACAAATAAGTCAATAGCCCTAATGTAGAACTGCGGATCAATTCCTTCCTTTCTATAAACATCAGACACAACTTCCATGCAGCGTGTTTAGAAGAGGATCGAATGATCCAATGTCCTATCCATTGAGGTCGACAATAACCCAAGTATAAAAGTCAATTATTGTCCTATTGACATAGCCTCTTGCCTCTTAAAAGCACCCACCTCCCCCCATATTGTAGATGACTGACCATGATTACTCTTTTTGTTCTCAGATGAGCGCTTTGCTAGTATCCCCACCAGTGGCATCTAATATTTTCTCTGTGGTCAGCGACTCCTCTTCCACCTCTTGAGGCATCCAATTCAATTCCTCAAGATCTGGCTCGGGCTCATTGTCCCCCATAGTCTTGGATTCCGGTCAGCACCATCCATTATAGAGGGACTTCTATTTCCCTCAGCTATCATGTCCCCAAACACACTGTTCAAATTGGCCAGAGGAGGGAAGCTCTTGCTCTTGTACTTTGATGCCCAATTGTGTCTTTGCGATAAAGCAAAATGAATAAACAGACACAGCTTACATAAAGAATAATTCTAATAAAAAGTAGTATGGGTAGTTTGTACCTCGCAATATTCCTCCCATACTGCCTAAATCCTCAATGGCCGTCCTCCTATCCTCGTTCTAACCGAACCCAAATTCCTCAAGTATTCTTTTAATATAGGAATATAAAGCCTTCAATGTCCACAATCTAATTTTATTATCATTTTATCCAACCCTGTGCCATATTGTTCACACATTACACGTGTAATTCTTGCCCAACCCTCACTAGAAAACACCCCATTCGTCCTCAATTTGTCTTTCACACAACTGACCATTACTTCTAAAAGTTTATAATCTTGTGGAGCCGTCCACTGGTAGTTCCTTCCACCATTATCAGAACTCATACTTAGATAGTCAGCAACATTAATATACCACATAGTCATACATGGCAATCATACAAATGGACCACTTTACATTTACTAAATGCTCGCATATCGTAACATAATATCATTCAATAAGAAGCACACTCTAATCATAGAAGAAACAATGACCATCCATTCACTAAATTCACACTTTGACATAGTACATAGCTTCGCATATAGATGAATTACATTACATTATCTAATATAGAAACCATATTCATAGTTGCTTCCATATACTAATTAGAGATTGAACTACTGACCTAGTACATAAGTTTTTCATGATTACTTCAAATATTTTTTATGAGGATTAGTACAAAAATAAAAGCATTGGTCACATCTAAGAAAAACAAAAATTGTTGCATGTGCCATAATGCATCAACAATTATTACTAAAATAATCCTTTGTTCTCAATTCACAATGACATCTTCTTGTGATTGGTGCGATTGAGTCATTTGTGATACGTTTGTTGCCTCAAGTTTTCACCATAGTTCAACCCTTCAATATAATCATCGCACTAATGAAAAAATGTACATTGTGGACACCTAAAGCACTACCGGGTTTTTTTGGGAACTTGACGATGTAGTATTGCATGGTATGTGGCAATGAGGACATGAATGTCGAGGTAATCATCCATTATTTGTTGAGGCCAATGACATTTTAATGGCACTTAAATTTATATACACTTCAATTTAAAGTTTATCCATATATTTAGTTTAAAGTGGTCAATGAACATGTGAAAGGTCATTGAACAAATGAAATTCAATTTTAAGAAAAGAATCATATGTTGTCACATTATAAGAATTGAGACGTGCTAAGAAGTGGACCATAAGATGGTAACATAAGCAACTCCCAATCCCACAAGCATGAGCTACTAGATACTTAAAAAAATGGCCTAGAAGTGTAAAAAGAAACCTCATGCAGAAAATATGCAATTCTCAATTTATCAAGGCTAGAAAAATGATCAAGACATTAATAGAAATCAACAACAACTTGTTTTCATTGGTTTGGTTTGAAAGTGTTAACTGATATACTATCATGTGTATGTTTTCATCCAAATGACTTGCATAAGGTATCAATTGAACAAATATTAGAAGAATTGAGTCCACGTGCTAAGAAGAGGACCATAAGAATGGTAGCATAAACAACTCCCAACCCCCATAAACATGAGCCACTAGATGCCTAAAAAAATTGCCTAGAAGTGTGTAAAGAAACGTCATGCAAAAATTATGCAGAAACATTTGTGATGTATTGGTGTCATTGTAATTTCGCCAGCATTCAAATAGAGAAATAGCTCCACAGAGTGATATAGATATAGTTTTATAATAAATTGAAAATGTGATTCGATCAAGCTCCATGCAACCAAAACTGTCAAACCAGTTTTCACATGTATTTCCACATGTTCCATAGAGAAAAACCTAACCTAGTTATAATTGTGATCAACACCATTAGCCTCGGCACGATTCATTTGGACCAACATGTCCTCAATAGAGTGAGAAAACAAAGGAACACAGAGAAGAGTTGTGTTTTCCACAGTCATTTTGACAAAATTGTGGGTTTTAGGTTCATTTTGAAACATAAAAATAAAAGAAAACCCAAAAAAAACAGAATTTCTTCTGGGCGGCCTGCCACCTAGCTCAAAAGGCTGGTTTTCTACCATTTTTTCTTTGCACTTTGATTTAGGCTGAGTACCCAATCAATTTTACCATTAATCAGAGAAGAGATGGGATTCAAACCCAAAATAAATATATAAATAAGAACCCAAAGAACAAGCAGCCTAGTGCTGGATTCATCCAACGATTAAATCCATTGATTTCGGAGCTTGTGTAAACTAGTCCAAAACATGAATGTAGACAAGGATTCAGTAGTTTGAGTTTCTGATAACCTAAGATCAAAGAAAATCATAACAAAAGACAGCTTTTGCGGCGCCTTACAGCTAGATTTAGAACATGAAAAACCAGAATTTTTTTTAAAGAGTTTAATAGAAAATCCCTAAGAACAGTGGTGTCGCTGATGATTCTTTTTGTTTGAGAAAACCTAAATCAGTAAAAAAAAATAGAAAATCAGCAAGGAGCTCACTCACTGATGATTCTTGTTGGGTCCTAGCTTCAACACAAGGCCGTGAACAGTGGTTTCGTTGAGAAGGAGAGTGGTTGTGCATAGCTGGGAAGAGAGAGCTCAGCGGCTTAAGACTTCCACACCCCTACTCCATGGGCAGCCACCTTCCTTAAGAGGAACAGTACAAGGGGTAGTGCCGAAAACTTCCACACCCCCGCTATAGGCAGGCACTTTCCTTAAGAGGAACAGTGCAAGGGCTAAAGTGATGTTTCGACTTTCACAAGTTTTCAAACGCATAAAGGTTGAATGTCCGATACTTCCCCCCCATTTATTTCGCGGTTATCAAACGAAGCCTTCAGCTTCGTCTATTCAAATACCCAACGGAAAAAAATAAATTTTTTTTTTTTTTTTTAACCAAAATACCTTTCTCGTACACAAAACTTATTTGGGCCAATTTGACGTTGAGTTTCGGATAATATTACTCTATCTCACAACTGTCGGACAACCCTAAGACAACTATTGGACCGAAATTGAGTACTACTGTTACATCGCCTGTTACATAGTGTCGTAATCTTGGAATCTAGTAAAATCTATTGGACCACGCTTTGCAACTGTTCGACCACCTTTTATATATTGTCATAGTCCTGGAATCCAGTAATATCTACCAGACCACGCTTTGCAACTGCCAGATTGCACTTTACACAGTGCCGGAACCAAACTGCCGGACCGCACTTTACACAGTGTCGGAGCGCTACTGATCACCATCAAGTCAATACGTTGGTGTAGATCCGGGGATAATCTTTTGTTCGACAGCCTTGGAGCTATTTACAACTAGCCAATTCATAATTCTATTAACAGTGCATCAAGGATGCATTCATCAATTCTCTCGAGAGGTCACAATTACCGCGGGTAGACATCTTAATGACAAGGAAGACATTACTAATACTTGTTCCGCTATTTTGCCCATGCCTGACTGAAGAAGAGTTAGGGGGAGTAAAACATAAATATGCTGATTCGGAACAGGAATATTATATGCAATGATTAACGATAAAATTATCTCACTGTCGAAGCCCCTATTTTGGTGGGATAGAGATTAACTATAAAATTATCTCACTGTCGGAGGCCCTATTTTGGTGGGATATAAAGAGAGTGGATAAAGTAAAAGTAAAGGCCGGTAGGTTAGGTATTTTTTTATTTTTTATTTAGTTAAGGAGTAATTGTATAGAAATTGTATTTTGAGAAAAAAAGTGAAAAAAAAAATTAGTAGGGGTTTTTGTAATTTTTTCTATAAATAACCTTTCTATATATACCTTTTCCAAATTTCCGTAATATCACACAGATACATGCCGTATCTGAAGTTCTAAACAAAGTTCCACACTTGGCGATCGATTGAACCGATAGAATTCTAAGACGCATTTAAAATGTCGAAGTTAACGCTTCGGGGTTTATCTCCACACGATTGCTATCCACCATCTCCTCTCTCTCTCTCTACAACTTACTTTTCCACATTCAAAATAACTCTCTCTCTCTCCCGCCATGATCAAAGCCGCCCACCTCAGCCCCCGCTGCTTCTTCACTCCGTATCCAATTTGCCCCCTTAAGGTCATTAACCATTACTTCTCTCTCTAACATGGTGGCATCCATATTGGTTGGATAAGTAGCTTGGTTCTGCATTTTTTTTCTTTTTGGGTTTAAATCAAAGATTGTAGGCGCTGAGTAGCAATGCTAATTTTGGTAACATGAGTGGGTTCTACTGCTGATGGTCTTTTCTCTGCAATTTATGTTTTGTATTCTTCGTCGTCGAGTACAACTGAATGCAAATCTGTATGCCTTAGATTGAGTTTATAGTTAATTAACTAAATTTTGGGTCGTTTTAAATGTGTTGGCTGCTCAATAATACTTAATTCTCTTCTGCAATATTGCTAGTAAGTATGGATAACTTCGGATTCTTCATTTTCTGCTCGGTTCTTGGATGGTTTCTTTTATTATTTGATCGGTGCCTGTACTTTCTGTAAAAAAATAATGATAGGAAGTGTATTTGTTTTCCATATAGTTTCTTTATTCAATTGAATTGCTAGTTAGTTACAGATTTTGAAATTCTGTACTTGGTCATGTTCGAGCCCATTGCTCAACTGGAAGTTGTTCATGGTTGCAAGCTCGAGGTTTGGATTTGGAACCCATCTAGCTTACCCCAAAAAAAGTTCTTGTTTTTAGCACCAATAGTTTTCTCTTTGTTTGTTTTCTAATTTTGCCCACCCATTGCCAATAAGTTGTTCAAAATCTTATTAGCAGTTCAAGGTTCCTTCAAAATGCTTGCTCTCTTGAGAACATGTTTTGGCAACAACTAAATACTCTTGGAAACTTGGGCTCTTTGTAATTTTGTTCTAATGTTGTGGAAAATATGTATTGTTTCATCAGTTCCTGGATGCTGTGAGGTGGTATTTTGTCTATCTATTGACTGGCATTGATTAGTTTCTATGAAATAGGTTTCTCATCCGAATCTGTTATGGCATCACCAGTGTGCCCATCCTGTCCATTGGTGCCGAGAGCGGGCAGGAGAGCCATTAAACAAAATAGAATTAAGGTTCAATCCTGCTGGCCCAATCATCCTGTCCCATGGACTGGATTCTCACAAAGGGCTCATAAGTACAATAATCAACTAGAGCCTGTGAATTTCTATCCTAATTCAGTTGAGACTACAGAGATCATAACTTCTTCAAAGCTTAACAAAGCATGCTTTGGGAGGAATTATGAGGTAATTCGTGGATTATGATTTACTATGAGATATACTTTCATTCTGATGATTCAATGTTGCTTTTATACGACTAAAAACTGGGGAAGAAAATTCACAGGTAGACAAAGGGAAACAGAGATTCATGTACAAGTTATTCTGCGATGGAACAAAGTGGTTGAGACACACAGAGGTTACTATAGCAGCTGGTTTTGTGGCATTTGTGCTCTTATGCGCTCCATCTGCTGATGCTGTTGATGCTCTCAAGACATGTGCTTGTCTCCTGAAAGAATGCAGGTATGCAATTTGTTCATCTAGTATATGGGGCTCTTTTTCTTTAAGTTGTTTCATTATTTTGCTTAATGATTTCAACATTGCATCCCATATTGGACTCATCAGTGAGGAAAGATTCATCAAATTCCATTATGCTCAAGGATGGACATTTGCAGAGGTCAATGAGATTTTGTCAAAATATTTTCATTTTGAATTTATATATATAATTTATTTGTGGGTGTGGTTTGCATAAGGTTGCAACCTTAAACAATTAAAGTAAGGTGCACCACAAAACTTTGTCATGAGATGCAATCTGGGTGTCGAAAATTCTTAGGATGGTCTAGATAATGTGTTACAAGATGTACTATTTTTAGAACTTTAAATCTCTTTTTTTCTCCATATCTATACATCTCCATGTCCAGATGATTAGTTAGATTTTTTTCCAATATCATAACAACCATTTGCAAAGAATTTTAGAGGTACACCATAGTTCAACATTTGAAGGTGTCAATCTTATACAAACTTTTTCTTTTATTTATTTCATGGGGAAGCAATTGCCCTCTTTGATGGTTGGGCTTACGAGGAATGGAATGTAGCCCTGTGATTTTATGCTACCTTAAAGGCTGCCTCATAAATAATTGTATGTTCTTTTAGTCCTATTTCTTTGGTTAATTTATGGATATGCGAGTATTGAGCCTGGCATCTCATTTGGTACTGCCTACACTATAGAAGTCGAGATACTGTTAATATATGGGAGAAGGAACTGCGAATTTACATTTCCATATTATTTATATCATGTGTTGAGGTTGTCCTCATAGTGGCCGGGGGTACTCATGTCCTTCTATACCCAAAGGGTATTTGTTCAATAATTTATATGTATATTGTCATTATTCCCTGATTCTTAGTCTTTAGAAATAATATATGATTCACTGATTTTGAAAAACAGTGCATGTCTTCGAGAAGAGTGCACATGCCCTAGGGATTTTGAAGAGCATGTCTGGGGGTTTCGAAAGGTATGTGTTTGTGGATAATGGGATTTTGTAATGAGCCTCCTTTTAAAATCTAGCATTCTTGCTACTAGATAGGAGCACATGTCTGTGTCAAACCTTTGATTATTGAATCCCACATAGGATTTCCTTTCAACCATAAAAAGATCTTCACTGTGTGCAGGTGACGTCGTAGTTAACAAAATAAAATAAAATCTCCACTGAGTGGTCAAAATATTACCTTCTTTGGATCTGGTGACTACAGCACAAAAGGAGGAAAGAAAGAGATTAACACTGATCAAAGAAAGGGAGAGTGAATCTACTTTTTCATCTATCCCTGTATCATGCAAGCAGAAGTCT
Organism: Amborella trichopoda; assembly: GCF_000471905.2. The sequence goes on along the minus strand of NW_006496807.1, from coordinate 589,140 downwards.
AACAACACCAACTTGGGGACTCAAGTTTGAGTCGCCCCAGACAGGTAGATATTATTGTCTTCAAGAGCCAAGTTTAGATGGGAAGCTCTAGTTTTTCTTCTGGGAAAACAGTGCCCCATACTGAATTACTGAATTCCGGAACAGTCCAGCTTCCTCTTTGAAGATTGCAATCATATTGCATTTTCTAACACAAACTATATGTGACTTTTAATGCTTTTGTAACAGCCAAGCTTCAGAACTGAAGTATGCTTATTGAGACAAGTGATAATGGGTGTGCTAGCGATGGGATATATTGATGTATGATTAAGGAGTGTTGAGTTTTCACAGATGTAACTATTCAGTAAATTTTGGGACCTCATGGGCTACGATATCCAAGCTCTCTTCATGGAGTTTCACAATAGAGGTAGGATCCATACGGCCATGAATACCACCTTCCTGGTATTTGTCCCAAAAACTGAGGAAGCTGAAGAATTTAAAGACTATAGACCAATCAGTCTCCTAAACAGATCTTACAAGCTCCTAGCCAAGGTCCTAGTTTTCCTTCTTAGCAGAGGTCCCAAACTTGGTCATTTCTCCAAGCCACGGTGCTCTTGTTAAGGATAGGTAAATATTAAATGGGGCCTTTGTAGCTCATGAAAGCATACATTCTTGACACCTTCCAAAATCCCCTGTGGTTGTAGTGAAATTAGATTTTGAGAGAGCCTATGACAATGTGATGAGATTTTGTATAAGATGGGCTTTGGTTCTAAATGGAAACTTTTTATGGATGAAAAAGTACATCTCTGCCCCTTGGTTCTCAATTTTTATTAATTGAACCCTGAAGGATTTCTTTCATTCCTCAAGGGATCTACAACAAGGAGATCATCTGTCCACTTTCCTCTTTGCCATTGTGGTTGATGTGTTCAACAGAACTATGGATAGATTATTCCAACATAGCTCTTTGGAAGGCTTCAAAGTCGGTAACCAGGGGCTGGTAATATTGCTCTTGCAATACGGCAATGACACCCCAATATTTTGCGGCGCTTCCCCTATTGCAAATGGACACTTAGTAGCTTCACATTAGATGTCTTGGGTTGGGCGCAGGACTCAAGGTAAACATGACTAAATCCAGAAGTATGGGGGTCACTTTTGATTTTCAGAGAACGGAACCTTACCAAATAGGCTTACTTTTGTTGTTGGAAAGTTAACAGTTAAAAAATAAAATAAAACAAAGCAAATAGGCTTGGATGTGGCATTGAACCCCTGTCCCTTAAATACCTAGGCCTACCTTTGTTTGTTGGCAAACCCAAGAAACAACTGTGGAACATTAACATTAGCAAATACTGTAGAGGTTTGATAGAAAACTTGCTGCTTGGAAAGGTAGGTTCTTATCTTTAGCAGATCGTGTTATCATGATTGAAGCCACCCTTTCTAACCCACCAGTTTATTAAATGTTCCTTTTTCATGTGTCCGCATCCATAGCTTTCTGTCTAGAGATAAATTTTCTTGGTTGGGATCAGGGGACAGCCACAAGTTCCATCTCATCACCTGGAATACCATTTGTTTCCCAAATCAAAGGTTGGCATCAGTATCCATAATCTTAGGCACTGTAATATCACTATTCTGGGGAAGTGGTGGTGGCACTTCACCACACAGGAAAGCCACTTGTGGTTCAGGCCATGGTGAGACAAAAATATCACATTGAAGCATTTGCTTGCCTACCTCTGTGCGACCATAAGATCCTCAGAAGCCTGGTGCTCTATCATGGCTGGTGTTGACCCCTCTAAGGCAAACATTAGGTTTCGAGCTAGGAAGGGTGATAGGATTAAATTCTGGTCTGACCTTTGGATCGGTGATACCCCCTTCCAAACAACATTTCAATCCCCCTTCCTTCTGTCCAACAATCACAAAGTCACGATTGTCCAATCTTTTGAATCCTTAGAGGAGTCAAAAGTATGGTGCCCTAATTTTAGAAGAGCTAAAAAAGATTTTGAAATTTCTGATTTCGCATCTCTTACAGCCTACACAAATCACATACCTCCCCGCTGTTGGGCCAGATAAGACGATTTGGTCCCCATCCACCTAAGGTGTATTCACACTGCCCTCATTCTATGTATTGTGCATCACCCACCCCCTGTAACCATTGCAAGGAGAGCTTGGCTGCATCTGATCCCACCAAAAATCCAAACTTCTGGCTGGATTCTGACCCTCAAGAAAGCCTCCAGTTGATCACCTACAGCAAAGAGGCATGCCTATTCCTAATTGATGTATAATATGTAAATCAACAAAGGAACCTCATGGAGAGACTTACTAGAAAGCTTTCATTGACCTTGAGTTTTATCACAAACACTGGTGCAACTATTCCAAGCCTTCTATGCCTCCTTACGCAGCAGCAGGTATTTTCCGATGGTGCGCTTAAATGGCAGCTATTATTAGGACCCTTTGGACAGAAAGAAGTGTCATAGTTTTCAAGGGAGGGAGACTGCTGTGAGATTCTTAATGGATCGTATAAACCATTGTGATACACTGGGCCAAAAATCAGCAAATCCTTAAATGCTTCACCACCACATATTTCCTAAACAATTGGCAGGCCATGTTTAGAAATTGAGACCTGCCCATATCTCCTCTTCTCTTTGGAGACCCCCGATACTGACAAAATAAAACTGAACTTCGGTAGTTGCTGTCTTGGCAACCCAGGTCCAGCCGGCTTTGGTGGCCTATTTAGGGACCACAACCACAATACCCTCCTCTCTTAATCGGGCTACATCAGGCATGTTTATTCCACCATGGCTGAAGCTTTCATTCTGTTTGGGGGCACTAAGAGATACAATCAGGAATCGGGGGGAGATTTTGGTCATCAATGGATAATCAAAGAATGTCATAGTTTGGGCCTTGGGGGCCTCTGCCTGCTGGTGGCAACTTGAACATATTTTGAGCAAATCTCTCATGTATGCAGGCTTATTCACACCTACTTTCGGCACACATGGATAGAGACAGACTTTAGATAGATTCTCTTGCCAAGGCAGGAGAGTGTTCAGGAGACAACAACAGAAACATTTTGGGTTTATTGTACTTAAGGATTTCACTTTGTACAGTGTAATTATCTCTCACAGATATACAAGGTCAACATTTCAGGGGGCCAAAAAAATAGATGTATCGACATTTCTTAATTTCCACATGATCGATCAATACTAGTGCTGCTAAGCCTTTGCAGTTCCATATTCTTTTATCATGTATCCAGACCTGTCAGTAGATTTCTATGATCACCTGTTTATTCACATAACAGGTTAGAGCAGATTACCTAATGTTGTACAGGGTTTGTGAGTTCCAGATTCCAAGATAGAGAAAGACTAAGATATCATATACAACCATGGAAAGAAATATATTTGTGTGTAATTTAGTGCCTACAAAGTGATTTGCCCACTTTATTTGATGGATGGAAATCATGTATCAAAGAAATGCTTATTCTAGGGCTCGAAATCATTGATCTATGCTGGAGTTGATAGGAAAAATTGTAGTCTTTGGCATTTGGCCATTTATGTCTTGTTTCTACTATTTTATCATGAAATAGAAGTTTAGTAACTTCATTAGAGTTTTTTCATGTTTCGTGATGAACAATAGTCAGCTCTTTTTCCATAAAAATAACTTTTAATTGGACTATGTGACTTATAATGCATTAAAGACAAGATTTATAGATTGGGGTTTGATTACTTATTATTATCAAAGATGTTCGAAAAAGAAAATCACAAAAAATAGAAAGAAATATGTTTCCCGCAACATATTTCCTGGCATGTTCAATTTGAGTGTACTGTTGATTTTCTCTTTCTATGCTTTTCCTGAGTTTTTGGGATTAGATGTAGTCTATGCTTATATCACTTGGAGGGGCTGCTTTTCTAAACTGGTGAACGAAATGGATAGGTCTTCCTTTCTGTTCATTGCATCTTTTATGTTCTAGTGGATTTATGAGATCACGGATTTCTTGATACAGGTTTGAGTTGGCAAAGTGTATCGCAAACCCAAATTGTGCAGCCAATGTTGCATGTCTCCAGACCTGTAACAATCGACCCGATGAGACAGAATGCCAGGTGAGCTGCCGGGGTCATGGAAGAAATAGTGAAATTCTTGTGTGACTTCTTTTCCCCTCTTGGTTTTTATTTTTTGATAAGTAAGAAGCTAACGTGATAGTTGCCTATTACTTACTGGAAATGTGAACCTCCTATAGAAACCGTGCACTTTTGCAGATTAAATGTGGGGATCTGTTTGAGAACAGTATTGTGGACGAATTCAATGAGTGTGCAGTCTCTCGAAAGAAATGTGTTCCTCAGAAGTCTGATGTTGGGGATTTTCCTGTCCCTGATCCTACAGCTCTTGTTCAGAGATTTAGTATGGCTGATTTTAGTGGGAAGTGGTATATCAGCAGTGGTTTGAACCCGTCATTTGATACTTTTGATTGTCAATTGCATGAATTTCACCTTGAATCAAACAAACTCGTTGGGAACTTGTCGTGGCGCATACGAACCCCAGATACTGGATTTATCACTCGTTCTGCTGTGCAAAGATTTGTGCAGGATCCCGTGCAGCCTGGAGTGCTTTACAACCATGACAATGAGTATCTTCATTACCAAGATGATTGGTCTCTCTCTCTCTCTCTCTCTCTCTCTCTCTCTCTCTCATGACAAACAATAGGAGCCAGTTTGGTGTGATCCCTTATTTATACATAGGTCTGCATCTATGCCCCAATTATTTAAAGGGATTGTCTATAATGAGACCATTTATTTTTGGTACAAGATCACAACTTTTCTTAGTCATTGGATGTGAAATCTAACATATTAAAATATATCACAGCTTTCGAGAAAATTTGTTTTGGACTTTGTGCTCAATTAGTGATGCATCACGACCCATCTGATTTCAAATCCAACGGTTGACAATGATAGTGACCTTTTTTTATCAAAAGTAAATAGGTGCATCATATACATTTCCTTATTTAAAATAGTAAAAGGCATTGTTCTATCTGCCCCAGCTATTCATAGTCATGTTTCTCTGGGCCGCTTGAAAAGCGCCCATTTCTCTGCCTCACCTACCTGAAAGAAAAACTTTTCTCATTATGAACAACACCATCCATCTTACAAGAATCTGGCCCTAATTGCATTATCAACAGTTTTGATCTCTCTCTCCCACCCTCCCCCCCTCCCCCGCACCCTCAAACATGCACAAATGCCTGCACTCCTAACACAGGTTGCTGCTTTCTTTAGGCAAAGGCTTTTATAGTCCCAGTAAGCATCTGCATGTCACGGGATAATCACACCATGGGTCTAACAGGGAAACCTTTTCGATGATGTTGCAGGTATATCCTGTCCTCCAAGACAGAAAATGCACATGATGACTACATATTTGTCTATTATCGAGGCAGGAACGATGCATGGGATGGTTATGGAGGTGCTGTTGTCTATACCAGGAGCCCAGTCCTACCCGAGAGCATTGTTCCTGAGCTAGAAAAGGCATCAAGGAGGGTAGGCATCGACTTTAACCAGTTCAAAAGAACGGACAACACTTGTGGACCCGAACTACCTCTTGTGGAAAGGATAGAGAAAACAGTGGAGGAAGGAGAGAGAACCATCATAAGAGAGGTGGAAGAGATTGAAGGTGAAGTCAACCAAGTGGGGAAGACTGAGATGACATTGTTTCAGAGGCTGGTAGAGGGATTTAAGGAACTGAAACAGGATGAGGAGAACTTGTTGAGAGAGTTGAATGAGGAGGAGATGGAAGTTCTTGATCAACTCAAGATGGAAGCAAATGAAGTAGAGAAACTTTTTGGGAGAGCACTGCCACTGAGAAAGCTTAGGTAGTGTGTGCTTTTTTATTTATTTATTTAACAATCAATTGTTGGGGCCATTTATTTTGTTTGGAATGTAAGCTCGGGTCTCCTTGTTTTCATTCTGCTTGTATACGTCGCTTATTCTTTTCTCTAATTGATTGTTGTAAAAGCTCAAAAAAAATTGAGTTGAAATCAAGTTACCTTCCTTCTTAGAATTTTAATATAAGCTGGACATTAGAAATGAGGGACTTTTTTTTAGGTAGATCAATGGGAAATATATACCCTAACCTGTTTTAGAAATAGTTTGTGATTTTCGAATGCATAAGTGAGAATGAAAACCTAGACTAGTAGCTGAGGGATTAGGTGGTGTTGCCACCACGGCCTCAACCCCATTCCAAAAAATGAGGGACTAATTTGGCCTCCCATGTCTTTAGTAATACATACCAAAACTTTGTGTGCCAAGTATACAAAAAGGACATTTACCCTTGGTACAAGGAGTTATATTTATTATAGTCCGACAAATTTCAAATTGGATGGTTGTAAGTATCATTGAGTAGACTCAAAAGTAAAAAAAAAAAAATCAATCCTGAAATTCATGACACGTCTCAAGGCATTCAATTTGTCAATAGCTTCTAATACTAGGTTGGGTTCAGCGTGTAAAATTGCTTAATTAATTATGGGGTGCGGTTTCTATAAGGTTGCAACCTTAAACAATCCAATTAAGGCACACCTTAAAATTTTATCATAACATGTAATTTTGTTTGTAAAAAATTCTTAGTATTATCTTAAAATCTATTTTCATACCTAATTAGAAAATTTTAAAATCCAAAAATGGTTAAAAACAAGTAGATCTATAAATATATGAAAATCTTGAAAATGGACGTTCTAGATAATGTGTAGCAAGATGGGCTATTTCTGGGACTCAAAAACATTTTTTTTTTTTTCATATTCATATATCTCGATGTCGAGATGATCGATTAGATGATTTTTTCAACATTAAAAAAACATTTTCGATAGATTTTTGAGGTGCATCTCTGATTCTACATTTTAAGGTTGCAACCTTATTCAAACTTTTCCCTTAATTATAATAACATATAGGTCAACAAAAGCGTGAGGTTTGTATAAGGTGTCAACCTTATACTATTGAAATAAGGTGCACCTCAAAACTATGTCAAAAATGCAATTTTGGTGCTGCAAAGTCTTGTGATGATATGAAAATTTATTGCTACTTTCAATTATGAAATTTAAAGTTTTAGAAATGGTGCCGATTAAGCTGATTTATGAACACTTGAAAATCTTGAAAATAGACGACTCATATAATGTGGTAGAAGATTAACTGTTTTTACGACTACAAATCTTTTTTTTTTTTCGATATCTATGAATAATGGATTTGAGGGATTTACAGCATAGGAAAAATCTTCTAAGATGATTTTTTTGGGTGCACCTTATATAACTGTTATTATTATTATATGTGACATTTAAGAGATGGATTTTCCTATAAATAAAGGGACATGTAAACAGACAAAGTTGCACACTTACCACACTAACAAAAGAGTGGAGGCAAATGAACCTCACATATATTATAATATTATTTTCTCTTGCCTTTGCAAAAATAAGAAAGATAAAATTGCGCGATTTCCACAGTAAAATGAACTAGTGATAGAAAGCGGACCTCGCATATAATCTAATATTACTATATATCATTTTCAGATTAATATATATTATTAGAATAATTGTTTCATGCGAACTGGTCTGCATTTATCTAAATATGCGGTCTAGAGGTATAAAGCATCGATCTTAAAGATCGATGCAAATAGGTGGTCCATCTAAAAATAATGGTAACTAACTGCTCAAAGGGTTTTTATTTCTAGTTTGCAAAATTTATTTATTTATTCATATTCATGATCTCTATGTTAAAGAATATATATTCTCTAAAAATTAAGATCAAATTATATTTAAAAAATATATTTATTGCCAATCCCGTATTTGTACATGTACAGGCTTGGGCACATGCTAACTGTGTCCATATTATCATGGGAAAAAGTTTATCCAAGGTTGACACCTTAAAATGAAAAATTAAGGTGCACCTCTAAAATTCTTCAAAAGAAGTTGTTTTGATGTTGGAAAAATATCTAATTGATTATCTCGACATTGAGATTTCTAGATATAAAAAAAAAAAGAGATTTCAAATCCTAAAAACAGTACATCTTGCAACACATTATCTGGGGATCGTTCATTTTAAAGATTTTCATGAGTTCATAAATATGCTTAATTTGAACCATTTTTGTAATTCGAAATTTTATAATTACAGAAAAAATATATTCACCATCCTAAAAAAACGTTATACCAAAACTACATCTCATGACAAAGTTTGGAGGTACACCTTTGATGGTTTAAACTTTAAAGTCTCAACTTTATGTAAATCACACCCTAATTATTATAAATTATACTATGAACATGCAAACATGCAAATATTTTGCTTTGACTCTTGGGCGCATGTTCTGTCAACAAGGTTTTTGGAAGAGGGAGAAATAGCAATTTGCTCCTGTAAGAGCACCAAATCATTTGGTCTACTACAATGGCCAAACATATATGAATATAAGGTGTGGGAAATATTTAGGCGGTGGGTGGTGCATTATATATTAATAGATAGAAAATAGAATTTAGTATTCAAAATTAGGAACCTCCTCAAAGTAGTGACCAATTTTGCTAAAAAAAAATATCTATACACATTATATATACACCTAAAAGATGTCCTAAAATGAAAAAGAGACTCTCTAATTTTAGCATAGGTAGATAAAAATGCTTACAAGCTTTACTTCTAAATTAAAAAAAAAAACAGTCATGGGTCATTTTGAAGTACCTACAAATAAGGACACGGAACATTTTTCTTTTTCAGAAAGAAAAACTCAAGATTTATGATTTTAGTAACCCCAAAATTTAGATCCAAAACCCATCCATAAGGTGTTTTGAAATGGGAGACGCACATCAATAGTTGAGTTGGCCAACTCACCATATACTTTTCCAATATTTAAACCAAAGGAGGACTCCTCTTAAATAGGTCTCTTACTTGAAATATTAAATACCATGGGATCACATGAAACGCTTTTCCCCTATTTCTTGGTCTAAAATTTGGCCGGAACTTCTCTCAGTTTTTATACCTTAGGCCCCTGTGCTCACCATTGTAAGATGAAGAGTTGAAAATAAATGTCCATACATAAAAATTACAAGTAAAGTTATTCACATGACCATAATTTTAATTCCACAAAAGTTAATAAAATCTGTATATCTCAAAATGCAACAAGAAAAGATCTAAAATTTTGAAGAAAAATGCCCAATAATAAAAAATTCACATAATAGACAAAACTCTCTATGAACAGAAAAAAAACAATCAGCACAATGTAACTCGAAATCACCCAAAAATAAGCCAAATAAGAGAAGGAAAGCCAGAGAGAGAGAGAGAGATTGCATGTTATAATGAAAAGTGAAACATTGTGATTCGCAGGTGAGTTCAATGTAATGCCAATAGTAGACATTGAAGTGCTATTTATTGTCTATAAAGTAAGGTCATTTCTTATCATTTATAAATCTTAAAAATAATTATTCATGTTTTATAGACATTTATGAATTATGATACACGTAACAAATGCTATTAGTGAAAGATGATCTCGCAATTCCTTAAAAAATTTATAATGCATAAAAACAAATCATTTTAGTTTTTCAATTATCCTATTATAAGCTAATGAATTCGAGCTTTAATGGAGTTATGAAGAAGATGTGTCCATAACCATTAGCCTCTGTGCAAGTGGCTTGAAATGATGAGATAAAGATCTTATATAATTGAGGTTAAACACTGATTGATTGTTTCTTTGAAGTTCCTTTTTCTTTTCTTTTTTCTTTTTCTTACAAAATAAATGAAGATTACACTAAATTTGTATGCTAGATCTGGAATCTGTATTCAATTTGTTGATGACTCACATGTTGGAGTCAAAGCATTTAAACCAGTAAGAAGTGAAGTATACTTTAATTTCAGATTGTAGTTTAAAAAACATTGGTAGAATTTGAACTATTTATCATGAAATTTGTGGTTTCTTTATATTTTCATTTTACATTTCAAATGCTCCTTACATTATATTAGGTCTCATAAATTGACGACGAATTAACCCAATGTTTGAACGCATATTTTTGTCTTGTCATGCTCTTAAAAACACAAGTGTCAAGCACGTGTATTTTGTTAGAAACAAAGATAACTCGCAGACCATCATCATCATCCAAGCCTTATCCCAATTATTTGGGATTGGCTACGTGAATCCTATTACTCCATTCTTTTCTATCTAGTCATACCCTTAGTAAGATCAAAACAACATATATTTTCTCATTGCTTCTATCCAATGTTTAAAAAAATGGCGAGACGCAACAGACTCGTCCAAGTCGACAAGGGAATCGATCACCCCATGTTGATTCCAGTAAAACATGTTGAGTCGCCCGGTTCTTGCTCGGTTCTAGAGAAGAACCGGCAATTCTCTACAGTGAACCGCCTGAGTCACTGTTCAAGAATCAATGAACAATGTAAAGCATGAAAAATCATCACATTTTAGATTTTTTTGATCAAGGATCTTGTAGGCTTTAGATTAAATCTTGCAGCCTTTGGATCTCACTTTTCAGCCCTATTGAGCATTATAATTGAATTGAAAGCTCGAATTTAGATCAGAAATTTACGGTTTTGTGAATAACACAATTTTTTTTAGGTTTTTCGCCATTTCTTGGATTTAAATGAAATAGGGCACTATTGTTTGATAAAATCAAAGGGTTCCTACTCCTGATAGTGTTATTGATCATAAATTATACACCATTTTCACTTATTTGGGTCGATTACAAGTCAAATTTGGATTTAAAGTCAAGAACAGGTAAGAGCTGTTTTTTTTTCCGCCATTTAAACAATTCCAATCGATTTCTAACAAATAATTTCTTCAGATCATAGGGTTTTGGTTCTTTGTAATGTTATTGACCGTAAATTGTATTTGTAGAATGAACCAATTTTTATCGCTCGATTTTTTAAGAAATGGAGTTGTGGCTACGGTTTTAGAAAAAGAGTTAAAAAAATCAACCAAATTGAAATTTTTAGCCAAATCAGGGCATCATTTTGAATGATTTCATAGGGGTTTTGAGGATAACAATGTTTTTCATACGATTCTTGGTGTTATTTGTGTGATTAACTAAATTTTGGTGATCAATTTTTTAAAAAATCGTGCTTGTTAGTGTTTTTCAATTTTTTTGAAAAATCGTGAAAAATCATGACCAAGTTTTGACTCTCATGAGAAATTAATTTGTATTTTTCAATTTTAATGTTAAATTTTTAATGCAAAAAAATGTATGTTGATACATAAAATGTATGTAACTTATTGATACATATTTTATAATTATATTATCTTGATACATGTACTGGCATTGTGAATGACTATATCATTGTAATATTATTTGTGGCAAGTCTACATGTAATGGCACTGTGGATGACTATATCATTGTACAAAAAATTTTTATTGATACTATATCATTGTAATTTTTTTTTTCTTGATTCAAAGTTTGGCTTATACATACTCCTTTCACCTATAATGTTGCATAAATAAATTTTTTTGTCGATAGAAACTAATTCATGCTTGTCAAAATGAAGATTTGTGACGAATCTACATGTAGTGGCATTGTGAATGACTATATCATTGTAATTTTTTTTTCCTTTATACTATATCATTGTAAATTTATTTATTTATTTCTTGATTCTAGGTTTAGCTAATATAGACTATTTTTATCTATAATGTTATGTTGCATAAATAAAATATTTTTACCAGTAGGAAGTCATTCATGTTTGTAGAAATGAAGATATGTAGCAAGTCTACTTGTAATGGCATTATGAATGACTACATTGTAAATATTTTTTTTATTGATACTATATCATTATAAATACAAGATGAAGAATGATGTCATCTTTCATTTTATTATTAGATCGTATTTTACAAATTGTATGTTTTATTGTAATCCATATATGAAGATATACTTCATCCATGATAATTCTATACTTCTCCTTTTGTGTGATGTAAATTTAATGGTTAGCAGTAGTTCATACAGGAAAAGAACATCTCCATATACATATATTGATGCAAAAAAATGAAAGTTAGTTAATGAAATACCCCTATTTCTTATTGGATTTTTAAAAAACAATATTTATAATAAATTTTAATAATTTTTTTGGATTTTTGTAAAGCTGAATTCTACCAATTCACCGATCCGAATGGACTTTTGGGGTGTCCAATTCGAAACACTAATCCGGTTTTTAAATCACTACTTCTATCCATGTCCTTTTCAGCCTTCTCCAATTTCAATTGAAAATGTGGTTGGAAAAATATTAGAACACGTGTGATGGTAAATATGCACAAAATTGATGTTTGTCTAAAAGCATAACGTTTTGGTTGATGAGTTCAAAAGACCATTCGGAAATTGAAAGCATCAAACAGCATCAAGGAAAAAAAAATGCAACACCGAGCAAACCGTAATAAGTTTCAAACCCATGGCCACTGCAACAGCATGATTCCTCTCCTTACCATACAGATTCGTTGCTTGTGGAGGAATACTGCTAAAAACCAGAAGCCTAGTCTTGGGTATTTCTCCGAGTATATGTTTTCTGTTCTGTCCTAATCTTGGTATGTTTAGCTACCAATAGTTTGGAAAGTCTTATGGTCGAGGCCATCATTGTTCTGTTCTTCGTTTTTCCTTTTGGGAGGAAGCGACACAGCTATCACAATCATTATAATAAACCCGGCCCTGTCTGGGCCGCACCTATTTAAAAGCAATAAAATAAAAATAAAAGCAATAAAATAAAATAAAATAAGGGGGAAATACTCAGCCCAGGCCCTAGTTTTTAGGGCCAGGCCAACAGGGCTGGGGCGCTCAGCCCATTGCCAGCCCTATAATATTTATGTTGCAGGAGTTTGCATTGTGACTATTGCTGTATCCGTAAGTTGTCACAAAAATTAGCAGCAATTATTGTATGTTATTGTGTTCTGAATGGCTAGTCCAGGCACAGACAAAGATCAAACTGTCAAGGTAGATCTAGATCATCGGAAACATCAAGTCCATGAAACATCATACGTTGTCCATGTATGGCTCTGGGTGAAGAAAATAGCATGGCTTCAAAAGTGACAGGAGCAGCACTATCACTATGTTACTATCATAATATGATTTTAAGATTATAATATAATTTTCTCTCTGAAGAAAAACTGAATATCAACAGGGCAAGATGCAATTCAAAGAACACATTTGAAACATTACATGGCAGATACAAGGCCTTCTCTCCGAAACCCAAATATTATTCAAAACAAGCTTAGGCACAACATGAAGCACAAAAAAGAATACGAATCCCTGCAGAGTCGTGTACATAAACAAGTTTCTGAGCAATGTACAGGTACAAACTCACCTACATAGAAAGTCCAATATTATTTCCCAAAGCAGCACCAAATCTGAAACCCCCAAAACAAAAAAACTATCAGTGAGTTAATTATATAGGACTCTTCCAGAAACATCAGATGTGGTAGTAGGTATTGAATTACTCACTGATGGTTTGTGAGTGTCGTCCTGATCATTATAATTGGACTGATTAGCAGGCATGGACGGAACCTTTCCTCCTGTATGTTTCTCCTTCCTCACTATGTTGAAGATTTGAGTGAAGTTATCAGCAGATGCAGGGTCGCTCTCATCCCACTCCCCAAACTTTGGCACTGCTGTGCCTTTATCAGGCTGCCATGCAACTGCAACATTAAAAACAAAAAAAAAACCGAATTTATTCTAAATGAGGAAGCGTACCATAGTCCAATGGACTATGGTCTATGTTATTCCGAGCTGCATCCACCAGCAGTTCCCAATGACTCATGGTTGGAGAGCAACACTACTCAGGTAAACATCCTTGTAGGTTCAATAACAGTTGAATTTCCGAATATCCATCACTGGAAAGCTAGGTGGATCTAGCCTTGGAGCATCATAACCCATAATCCATTAGAACATGGAATACCTCCCCGTCTCACAACTAAACCGCAAGGGGTTTTAAACTATGATACATGTAGCCTACAAAAAAGAGTGTGCTATATCTATCCTTAACTGCCCATTACTGACAACTGAGAGTTGGGATGAACTCGCTAGTGAAATAATCTTTCATATCAGCCATGTGCTGTTGAAGACAGTTAGGAATGCATAGAACACACAACATGTACCATAGTATACTTCCTAAAAGTAAAATCCAGTATGATGTCATTTTATCTCACAGTTTCGTCACCAAAATTGCTCCCTCTCAGTCTCAAGCGCCCTGGTGTTGCAGACCCTTCTGTCGAGCCCTTCCTCTCCCATGATGGTGATGATACACCACCCTTGTTCCCAACCCTAGCTGCATAATGCGGATGCATGGGTGACTGTTCAGTGCTTCTCTCTGGACCACCATTCTCACGTCCCCCTTTCCTATTCAAGTCCCCGGCACCACGCATGCCTTGCCTGTGAAGTGGGGAAGACTCCACTGGGGGGGTTCGACGATTGTTTTCGTACCGAGCGGGTGATTCCATGTGGCGTCGAGGGTCACCACCATCTTCCCTGCTTGGACGTCGATCATGGTGGGCCTGCATGTTCAGGACCTCAGGCTCAGGGATTCGAGGAGCTGGGGGAGGGGCCACATCCATAAAGGCATCTGGATTCTCCTGAGGATCATTTGGGTTTATCATCCTTCCTCCTACAACTTTGTCTTTGCGTGCTTTCTCGAAATAGGCAGTGTAGGGGACGCTCTCCCCACTCTCCCAGGTACCAAATATCGGGACATGGGAACGGTTCTGTACAAGTTCGAGACAAGGAAACTTTAATTGTCAAAACTATTGCAAGGTCTCAGCTGGGTGCTGCTAAAAATTATTATGAACTTTTTTCTTACACATTAAGAATAAATAATAAACTTCCATGGCACTAAGGGGCAATACAACCATAAAAAGACATCATTTTTAGATTTTATGTAGGGGATGCTCTCCCGCTCTTTCAGGTCCCAAATTTAGGGACATGGGAACGGTTCTGTACAAGTTCGAGACAAAAAATTTTGATTGTCAAAACTACTGCAAGGTCTCAGATGGGTGCTGCTAAAAATTAGTATGAACATTTTTCTTATAGGTTAAGAATAATAAAAAATTTTCATAGCAACGTGGGGTGATATGATCATAAAAATATATCACTTTTACATTTTATGCAGATACCCATTGGAATAAGTAGAGATCATAGATGGGAAGTACCAATCTCTGATATTTTGTTGATGGTCGGGCTGAAGTTTAGATTCCTGAGTTGGAGAGCAAAAGTTCTGCAAATAGTTGTTTAGTTCTTTACATCATTTTCATCATCCAGGTTTGTTGTAGAGGCTTAGATGGGGGGCCTAATGGATGTATAAGCTACCACAATTTTGTGGGTGCCCCAGATATACCTGGACCCACTAGTCCTCTGTCAATCAGAAAGCATAATATTGAATTGATGGTATCTTTTTAGTTTCTAGGTGGATTATCTATAAAATTGATAAGATTTATTTATTTAAAAGTTGTCCTCATTCTCATAATAGATTTATAGTCGTGCAAAGATGGAATATAGAGTCCTATGTTTTGTAGATATCTGCTGAATTGCTGACTAACTTGGCTCACAGTTTATTAGCAGATGACCAGCCCCATAAACTTTTATAAACTGAGGGCTATCAAGTTTGAGAACCATGTAGACATAGATCTAGATCATAACAATCTAATACTCTATCCCATCATACTAAAAGGTCCACTATGTGAAAGGCTTTTTCAAATGTATATTTCAAGGCACAGCTAGATATATTTAAGGATCATTCATATCCCCAAATAAGTTTCTTTGTTTTACTAAGACTAAATACTAATTGATTCCTAAGAAAATTAACTTATCGATTCTTAAGACAATACATATGCCATGTATTTATTCTACAACATAAAAGTGATACAACTAATAGGAGTGGCAACACAAGGATGTAGATCTAGTGCCATAAGTCTTGGAAAATCATTCGTAATGGTATGAAATCATTGATTTTCTTAGCATTGTCACTCGTATATTTAACGAGATGGCCAGCAGGTTCACATTTTTCAAAGATGTGTTCAGGACATTTGTGTTTCTCGATGGTACCACTAACTCTCATCCCAAACATCTGATCAGGCTAATGAATCACTCACCACTAATGAAGACCTATAGAGATAAGTGAGGGATGTACTTTGATGCCTATTAATAATTAATAAGCCTCTTTTTCTGCCACAGCAGTAATATCCATATGGTCTAGCAAAGGCCTCAGAATCCAATCTTCGTCATACCTAAAGATGTCATCATGGTACAGGGGCCATGAGGTCCATGGAAGCTAGTAGATTACAAGTTTCAAGGTAATCTTCTGCAGTTTGCTATAATCAAACCCAGGCCTCTATCTCATATTTCCTTCGAAATGTGCCCACTCTCCAGTTTTTTACCAAGTCTTGTGCCCTGGAATTCTTGCAAAACTAACACCTAAGAAGTGATGGAAGGCCTAATTTGATGAACCACTACGATCATGGACAAAGCAAATATAATTCACGGGGATATTAGAAAAGCGGGCATTTGTGGGACAAATACTTGTTTTCCCGTGGCAGCAATCATCCCTCATAAATTTCCATTACAAAGTTCCACAATCTCCTCGTAGGCTTACCTGCCCACAAGGAAAACTCAAAGAGCAGCCGCACACAGGCCTCCTTACTACAGTCAGTTTTTGTCTACATTAACCCCATTACCAGATCAACCAGGGTATTATTAACAGAACCTCGTGGAAATGGAGAACCATTCACACATTTTAGGTCAGATATGTGGAAGCATTGTAGAACACCAAGGTATTATTACCAACTGGGAACGGGAAAATCAAGGTTTTTGAACCCGGGCGAGTCGACTCAGCCTCAGCCTCAGCTGAGCACCTCGGCCTCGCCCTACTGCCGAGGCCGAGTAGCTCGAGCCCTTGGTTCACAAGTGTTTTAGGCATAGGGGGAACAGGAATCGCTGAAAACATAGAAGAATCAGTTAAAAAAACGTGAAAATCGCCCGCGTTTTCGTATTTGGCGGACAAAACTCGTTTTCTATAATATGGAAACTATTGTAAACTGAAAATCTTAAATTCATGAGTGATTTTGATCGATTTTTGGAATCTTTCCATGTTTTTATTAGCAATATTATGCTTATGATAAGATTTGGGTTCATCAAAACCCAATCGAACAACAATTATCACGAAATTACCAGGTTTTTAGGGTTCTTCGTTCATCAAAAAAAAAATCCGTCAATCTCTTCTGTTCTTTCTCATTTATCCACGAAATTGATTGATTATGGGTTCACTTTCAATCTAATGAAGTTATCGACAAAAGCCCTCTACTGAGTCTCGTTTTTATCAAGTTTAATCACCTTAAATTTTCAGTTTAAGGGTTCTATCCGCGATTTTTTTTTTTTCTGCCAAACCTCATTGTTCTTGATGATTTCTACACCAAATCAGAAGATTTTTGGCTTGTTTTGAAGATTTTGAAATCAGCTTTAAGAGCCCTATATAAATTAGTGGTTTTCTTTTGCCATTTTCGACTGATTTCGTGCATCAAAGAGCTAACATCGTTAGTCTGTGAAAAATCCGCCAATTTTATTATTTCTCTCTAATTACTCCAGAGTTTTTTTATGATTTTTAGTTTATTTTGAAGCTTTTAAAATCATCTTCAAAAGCCCTATATAGATTTGTGGTTTTTTTTATCCAATATTGACTGAATTTGTGCATCATAGAGCTAATATCAATCAACAATCAAAAAATTGTAAAATCTAATAGTTTTATCTAATTTATCAACAATAAAGTTCTGATTATTATTATTTTTTTAAGATATTGAAATAACTTGAAAACCCCTATATTGCTTTGTGTTGTTTTCAGCGTTCGCAAAATTGAACCGGAACGCTTAACCAGACATGGGCCCGGAAGCGGTTTAACCAGCCTAACCGGTAAACCGGCCGATTTAACTGTTCTAACTGGGCAAGTCTTGGGTGGTAAAAAAAGTGTTGAAAAAAAAAACAGAAACAAAAAAAAAAAAAAGTCTACTAAAATATGAAAAGCCTATAAAAAATGATTAAAAAAAAACACATTCAAATAAAGCTGAAAATTAATGAAAAAAATGGATTTTAACGAATCGATTTTTGAATTAAAGTGAGTATTAATGGCCAAAACAATTTTTAATCTTTAACATAATGTAAAAAATATTAAAAAATACATTACAAACCAAATTCCTTATTTTTGAGAATTTATATATATTTTTTTGAATTTTTTCTTTTTAATACCGGTCGATCACCAAAACCGCCCAAAACCAGAACCGGCCACCGGGCGATTAGCGGTTAGATCACCAGGTTTTCCCAACAATGGATTTTTGCTTCAATAACGATTGATTTATTACATCATAGAGGTAATATCATAGTCATATTTAATTAATTCCAAAAATAAATGTCACTTTTGCTAGATTGCACGTGCATTTTTATCTCTTTTGGGGTTTTCAAATATGTAAGATTTTTTTTTTTTTAAGCGTTATAAAAAAAGAGCTCCAAAAAAAGTAGTAATTATGAAAAAATGAGAGGTCATTTTTTTAGAATTCACGAGATGTAAGAAATTTTTTTCTTAAAGAGTTAAGATAAAAAGAGTTCCAAAGAAAAAATGTAAAATGTAGCCCCCAATCGAACTCAATACCTCTTATAGACTCGGGCAATATAATTTTTTTTAAGAGAGTTATAGAAAAAAGCTCCAAAATAATCCAAGCCATTAAGAAATATAGAGTTAAATATTTTTAATAGAGTTATGAAAAATAACCGTTGTAACGATGGTTAGTCTTTATTTGCTCTAAAAAAGAAATAACCATTAGTAACAACGGGCAAGATTGGATCCCACGACATTCCAAAGGGTGGGTAGAAGACAAGGGACAACACGCTACCACAAAGGCAGCACACAATTAGTGATTAAAATCAGCTGCTCGCTTTATATATACACTTACTGTGCATGATTTTTTATTAAAAAAAGAAAAAAGCTTGACTCGGCTGAGTACATCACCTCGGCCAGGGCCCAAGTACTTTGGCCTAGTCGATGTTTTGAACCTTGGGGAAAATCATCAGCCCATCCCATTCCGTCGACTTACATATTTCAAGAATTCCAAAAACTATGCACTCTATTTAAGGAGAAAAGGAAATGATTCCAATATGTGAGTGCAACTGAAGGGGAAAAATAAGATTTCCATTTCGAACCTCAAATGGCACAAAAAAAGTTCCAAAGAGGTTTCGTACACCATAACAAAAGAAAAAAAAATAAAAAATCGAAGGACACACAAGTTTGTACTGCTTTCCTATTCATCATCATCATGTGAGTCTTATCCCAACTATTTGGGGTCGGCTAACTGCTTTCCTATTGATAGTGTCAATTGAAAAATGCAAATGTATGTTTCTTATTCAGCTATGAGGACCATCTGCTCAATGAGAAAGCCAATGATCGAAAAATTTGCCTACAAGAATCTCCTAACTAATGGAATACTTCTACTCCACATTCACAATGTTTGCAAGTGTCTACGACAAGTTTTTAATGCAAATTTCAAGAGCCAAACAAAACAAATCGCCTGAAAACCTGAAGGCATACTGAGTAAAACAATTGAACACGAAATTGATAGAAATAAAATAAGAATAAAAAATAAGGAATAATCAGAAGGTAAAGGAATATAAGAAAAAGATAAAAAAGGATGAGAATAACAGAATTGAAGGAGGATAAATAATAAAGAAGTTTAAAGGGAAACTAGACAATAAATAAAAATGAAAGAAGACAAAAGGTATATCACCAAGAGGCAAACACATCCAATGGAAAATAGTAGCAGCACATCAAATATACAGTTATCTCATTGAAAGACCATAAGAGGAAGAGACCTATTCTTCTTTTTTTTTGAATGCAATATTAAGGAGCACTAATTTACCTTGGAGCATCTTACTCCCAATAACAATCACAGAAAATTTTAGAGTTGTTTTCTTATCTAAAAGAAGGGACGAATATGATTTCTACTGACTTCTAATCGTCGAAAAGAAATATTTGACTAACATGCGTGAAATCCAATTGTATATTTTGGTCTATGAGACAATAAATTACTATCTATGAACAATGAGTAATCTTTAATGGAGAATAAATTATTACCTACAAACGAAGAGTAATCAAGCAAAACATGCCCGAATTTGGTCAAAATCTTGTTCTAGATGTCAAGCTAACAAACTTCCGGCAGCAAATGATTTCCTAGTACAATAGGCAATAGCAAATACACGTCGTAACTCACAAGCCACTGACAGTTTCATCACAAAATATCCAGTGAAAAAGAAAATGGGTAAGCTAGCATTGTTCAATTTTGAGTAAACTTCAAGGTTTCGAACCCTTCAACTTCCTCGAACAACCCGGGATGCCTCGCACTAGGCTGCAGCCTAAAGGACTATCAAAGAACACCAAGTTATTACGTAGAAAGAATTAAAACCAACTAAACGAACACAGCATAGACATCCGTGGTTCAAAACTTGGGAATAAGCCTAGTCAATTCTCAAAGCGAAACCAAGCAGTTCTTATCCAAGTCAGAACCTTACTTTTAGGAACCTTGTACAAAAATAGGATACCCGTTTCCTTGATCCCGATAGAGGCAGCATTCTTGATCCACCAAAAACACTGTTTTCTTTTTATTGCCTTTCATTCTTTATTTATTTGGAATCGACAGACCGGTGAGCTTACATTGTATGAGAAAAACTTGAAAGGTCAACCTCCCTCAAACAAATAGGCCATTGGACCAATATATATATATATATATATATATATATGGACAGAGAGCTTCCATTAAAAGTGGTACTTGTGGAAAATGTTTTTGCCTCTCAAACTCGCTCCCACTCCCATAATGATCTACAGCATGCACAAGAGCTGAATCTAGCAAACTCAGGGCTATGTGATGAATTTGTAAATGATGCATTATAAAATGATGAATTAGTGACAACCTTTTAGTTATTATTATAGGCCTGTGCCACAAGAACACGGAGAACTATGTCAGCATCTCACACAGACACCCACATGATAAACTCTGACCCAAAATTTGTCAGTCAGATGCAACACAGCTATATGTCTTTTAGGGAGGGGGAATGGGGGATTTTAAGTAACTTTAAGCAATTTACTAATGAAGAAAGGGAAAGCACAAGTTACTAAATTTCTAAGTGTTGGAGACACTTGTCATGTCCTCGACATGTTGACATGTGCGAACAACGCTTGAGACACAAGTCCAACTTACATTGGCTGATATGGTTATCATATGTAAGATCAGCTGAGATCTGCATACAAGTTATGATGAGGATCGCTAAATCGTTAAACTCTGTTAATACTAGGCATCATTCTGAGAATCTCTGGTAACAAACACCACATTTTGTCATTTTTTGGAGAATTTTTTTTCTTACTTATTTTTGTATGCTGGTGATTCCAAGGGCTCTATGGGCTTGTTTATCATTTCATAAAAGTATATATGCCTGTTGATCTCTTAAATTGAATCAGATCAGCTCTCTTTACATTTGTCTTTTCCCAGTGTGTCCTGAATTCTGTGTAATTATAGTAGAAGTTATGGTCAATTTAATTTTTCATGTCCAATACAACAGATTAGACACAAGTAGCCTGAAGCAAAATTCATTAAGGCGACTCAGACTAGTGCAGCATCAGCAGCCTAATATCACAAAGGGCCTCTCTCACGTTCAGTCTTATAGCGGATAGTTCATATCATGAAGGCACCTTCTTTGTCAAGTAGGTCATATGCTCAACCTAGAAAACAGGGTAGTTGCTTTTGGCATTTATAACCGGATGAGCAGGAATAGCATTTTGGCATCACTGTACCATTCGCAGGCGGTTCTAATTTATTATCTGCTAGTACTTCCTAAATTCATTTTAGCCAAACAAGACCTACTCAGACAAATTCTTTGAAACTTTCCAAGTCTCTTATATCCCTCTTTGGACAATAATATTTTATTTTAAAAAAGACAGCTACTTGATTGATAATTTTTTCTGTAATTTATGCTGTGTCCAGGATCTCTCGACAAAGGAGCTAAATGGCCAGGTTGAGACAGATGTAAAAGCTTTCATATATCTAGAGTTTTTGTCTATGAACCAGCTGATGTTTCGTCCTTTGCTCCTATAACTTCTCAGAAAACATAAAGCTCCCAACACACTGAAGACTTGACCACTTTAGTAATGCTAGAATTCGCCGCTTGCTATGTACTGACCACCTTGATTCACATTCACTTTGATCTTGACAAAATATTCGATAATATGCCAAAATGTATACATTGTAAAATGGCCGAACAGCCAGCTCTTACATTTTCCATCATTTTCCAATGTTATCAATAGAAGTCCTTCCACATGAGAAAATCATGTATTAGACCGTGCGGTAATCATCATCTGTAATTCCGAACTCCTCTCTTTTTTATAATAATATTTTTTGTCGGTGATTTGCTAAATATACCTAGGGATAATCTGTGAAGCTTAAGTCTGAAGTTCATATCATATTTGTTACCATTTAAAAGATGCTTCATACCATGTTTCATAAATCTATAAAAAATCTTAGTTCCAACTTTTTGGGGGATGTGCATGCTGTAGGCAATGTTCCCTAGTCACCTTACCTTTAGCTTCGTGTCATGCATCGAGCGGGTCACCACTTAGACACATGGTTGACACTTGAATGTACGTGTCTGCTAACATCATCAACTTTTGAGTACATGTTGAACTTTTGAGCCATCAG
Source organism: Amborella trichopoda (assembly GCF_000471905.2). Next base: position 566,472 of record NW_006496807.1, on the reverse strand, counting down.
ACAAGTGTAGCATCATCATCCCAATATCACACACGACCTCTTTCGGATGCAGCCTTACCGCAGGTACATCACATCATGAAAAAAACCTCCTTGCCAAGTACATTATCTGTTCAACCTAGAACATTGGGTAGTTGATTTTGACATTTATAACCATATGAGCAAGGAACTTAGCATTTTGGCATCACTGTACCATTCTCATGCAGTTCTAATTTATCATCTGCTAGCACTTCCGCAATCCATTTTGGCAAATAAGATCTACACGTACAAATTCTTTGAATCATTCCAGTGTCTCTTATATTATGATATTTTTTTATTTGTACTTGTACAATTTATTTCTTTTCTATTATGATATTTTTATAGATGATCTTTCTGTATATACCTCAGGTTAATTTGTGAAGGATCTAGTTTCTATGCGGTCAAGCGCCCATACGTAGAAATGCAGGCCTCTTAATAAATCTATTTTTGAGATGGATTTTAAGACTTAATTTTTAAGGATATGTAATTTCTTACATGGAGATCATGAATATGAATAAATAAATAAATTTTACAAACTAAAACTAATAATTTTAATAAGAAAACATTTGGACCGTTGGTTTCTATTATTTTTAGATGGAACACCTACTTGCATCCATTTTTAAGATGGATGATTTACACTTTCAAGACCGCATATGTAGAAATGCGGTCCAGCCAACGTGAAACAATTTTCCATCTGTGAAACTTAAAGTACGAAATTTATGTTACCATTCAAAAGATGAGTTAAACCATTTTCAAAAATCTATAAGAACACTTAGTTCCAATTTTGTTGGGGGAAGTGCATTCCACAGGCAGTGTGACCTAGACACCTTGCCATTGGCTTGGTATCGTGTGTCGACCGTGTCAACACAGACACATGGTTGACACTTGAACTTACATCATCAACTTTTGAGTAAGTGTCAACACGTATAAGTGTCATCCGTTTTTCATCACAAAATGCATAACGCCCATGTTGTAGTGCTAAAGTTGATGTTATAGTTCAAGACGTCCAAGGTTCTAATCCTGCCAATCAAACCTCTCTTTTATTGAGCTCTTTTTTTAATAATATAAATGCAAATTGTAGGAAAAAGCAAGGCCGTGGGGTGTGAACTCAATCCATCACACATAAACATGGTGTAGTCTACCAACTCGTCAATCAACAATTATGAGTATACGGTGCTCACAAATATGAGTATAAGGTGTCCTATGTATATTATATATTGTCAAATTATTTAATATAAAACATAAAATGCAACCCATGAAGATAGAACTGCGTAATTCAAGTATAAAAAGTGGTCCAATCTACTAGAAAGTGCCCACAGCGTAGGTGATCAAGTATCTTTAGCTATATTATATCAAATCTATATATTGTACTGATGTGTCATAGAAGTACTAGCTTTTGGCCCACATACTAGACACCCCAATACATACTAGATACTGAAACTCATGTCAGGGTCCATGTAACACTAGGCACTGGTTGGATAACTGAAATTGCATGGGATGATAGATCAAACAACCTCCCCTTTGACTAGACTGGCTTTGTCGACATTAAAAATATCATTTTACGGAACCAATATGCACTTATTCTATAAAATCTCATCACAATTTCTTCAAATTTCTGGAGGAAATTCCTAATAGGTGATGTATAGAAAATGCCTCATGGACTCTTTAACAATAGTTTGAGATGAAAGATGGGTAAATTTGTCTTCTTTTTTTGTGCATTGAAATGAAAAGGTCGATCAGGGGCAATTTGTTTACTTAGAAGAATACACGAACTGATATCTAGAGCTCATTGTAGCGATCAATCGATTGTTGGTACAACACCAAAGTTTAAGTCAAGTGATCTTTAGGAGATGATAATCCTTTTCTACAGTAAGCAATAGGGAAGGTGGTCCTCTTCGAGACCTGATTATTTAGAAATGCTTTGTCGGAATCACAATATACAAAAGCAGGTATCTCTCATGTGGTTCAAATGGCGAGTCAGTATGTTCACATCCACATGACAACTCATCTGACAATAGTAAAAGGGAAAACCCAAGTTATATGTTATGTCTGAAACTCTGAATATGTATCACAAATTCATTAAATTATCCATTTATTTCTAAAATATCCTTGAGATATAGGAAGCTACTAAATCCCCTTGGTTTGACCTGGCCAAATTGAACAAGTCCCTGGTTGAGACAATTGTATCAAGTTCTAGCTAGAAACCACGTAAGGTGGGTTTACCAAAACTAGACGAAGTAAGGAACCTACTATGGTTGGAAGTATATGAATCACACTAGGTTGATTTTCTAGATGCAAGAGGTTCTCTTGGACTCTTGGCATAATAAGAAGCAAGAGACCACCACTAAATATGGTTCCGTGGAGAACTATCAAGTTATTTCATTCACCTGCAGAGAATTATTCTGCCATATGAACATTTTGAAAGATACAGAGATCGACATCTCAGCTATTAGACCCCTTGAAGGAGACTCTGTCTATGCTTAGCTTCTAATCCTATGTTCCATGATGGGACAAAGCATATCTTCTTCTTCTTTTTTCTATTCTTCTTGTTTTTTTTCTTTTTTGAAGACATGATAGGATAAAGAAGATTTTTCATTTCATTACAGAATGAGTACATGGTGGGATCCTTGGTCTTCCACACAAGAATTGATGGCTGAGTTATTTACTAAGGCTTTGGCTAGAGAGAAGTAATTTGCATACAAATGGACTCAAATTGCCATGGATGAATTAGATTGAGAAAATGAGTTTTTTTATTTTTTCCTTTTATCTTCTTTTATTTTGTTTTATTTTGTGTGTGCACGTGTTGTTGAGGTTGTCAAGATTTCTTACATGTACATGTCGTACACTGTAATCAAGCACAATCTGGTCATTCATGTCATAACTTGTTGCACATTTCCCATGATGGAATTTTTGTCTTTTCATTTATAAGATAAGCACATGTGCGGCTAATCATCTTCATGATAACAATTTGTGCCTAAAAGATGTGGGAGACTATGCCGCCATCTCACAAATAAAGGATTCCTCTGAAGCCGAGCATAAATTGTGTCACGACTCATACCTTACTGGTCAAACTCCCCTCCAAAAGCAAAAAGCCAAAAAGAACAATATTTGCGAATCGATGTGCACAACAAATGCTGCAAAGAAACCAAAAAATCTTTTTACAAACAAACAATTAATTCTAAGCTTTTAAGGTAGTTTGGACCTTTTGATATTTTGGGTCAACACTCAACAATCCATGAGAATGGACAGATTGAGGAAGATGTCGTAGACGAAGTGGAGGTGTGCTTTTAGAGTCTTATATGAGTCTTATATAATCATTGTCTACCAATGAAACTGAAAAGGAAGTTCTATACGACAGCTGTAAGACCAGTCATGTTTTATGGGACGGAATGTTGGGCAGTCAGCAAACAACATATGTTACATATCTATAGAATGAGTGTAGTTATTACATATCTATAGAATGAGTGTAGTTATTATATATCTATAGAATGAATGTAGTTAAGATGAGGATATTGAGATGGATGAGTGGCAAGACAAGAAAGGATAGAATTGATAATGAATAGATCCAAGGAAACTTAGGAGTGACTCCAATAGGTGATAAGATGAGGAAAAGTAGACTAGGGGGTCTAGCCATGTGCGTCAACCTAGAACAACACTGATTAGGAGGGGTGATTTGGTTCAAACGGAAGGCTTTAAAAGGGAAAGGCAAAGGCCCAAAAGGACATAGATGGAAGTAGTACGAAGAGACATGGTGACTAAAGGTCTAACATGGGGTATGAACCTTGATAAAGCAAAATAGTGGTACGGGATTCATGTGTATGACCCTTTATGAAACTCTCAATATTAAACATATTAAGCATTTGACAATGTTGTAATGGTGTCCAGATAAATGATCAATCAGTCACAAACCTAAAAATGACAATTTGCCATTTTCAATGTACCAAGAACCAGTGAAGGATAAGGTATAAAATCTTTCTGATGAAAAATGAGAAACATCCCAGGATGAAACCTTCTTTGGCATCATGTGGAATAAAACTTGGAAAGACACTTATGTAGAACTATGACAAGTAATTCTGAAATAAACATATTCATCTTTGGGTTTTGGATGACAGGATAGGGTACTATACCAAATAAGAACATCCAGGAGCTAAAAAAACCAGAATTTCCAAATTTATATTAATTGCTCTAATTAAGGGATCCCAACATCCTTTATTTACACAGGATGAAGAGTTTACATTTGCAGCTATGGGATGATACTCATAATGCTCAACTTTGATACATTATGAAAATAATACAGACAAATATAGCTATCTGTGAATTTTGACTCCCAATGCTTTCTCAAAAAGCCTTTAAACTATCAAGCAATCATAAGATGTTGTGGGTCATGCCAAAAGTTGTAGGAGAAATAACTAGCTAAGTGCTTCATAACTAAATAGCAAATACATAAACTTAGAATCTTCTACATGTCGCTGTTATATGTCATTTTTGATGTACTTGTATCCTCAAGTCACATAAGGAAAGAGCCAGTAATACCCTGGTCTTGCCAGTACTCAAGACACCGCCAGACCAGGGGAACACTGTCAAATAAGCCTAAAACTGGGCAACCTTTGAAAAAGTACTGGACCGGCTTCAAAAAGCATGAAAATGGTAGTTTGGATGCCCGAAGGACGCTCATAAAGTTTCGCCGAATTCCGATAAGTTTTGATATGATCAGGACGAAACTCAATTATCAAATCTAGTTCCTTTCATGCTGGAAAGGGACCTTATAACTACAGCCCTATTTTAGGGGCCCCAAAACAGTACCAGAGCACTGTCATTAGATCCCGAACATCAAAAATCCCCTAAGGACCAAATTTTGGCTCAATCAAACCTTCCAAGACCATTCTGGACCAAAATTACCATAAAAGGGTGGATTTTACACTATTTTGGCGCAGCCTCAGTGAACCAGTTTCCATTTATGGAAATGGTAATTGTGGTTTCACCTCTCAGGATGATTTTAAAATGCTTATAACTCGCTTGTTTGCAATCGAAACAAGCTCAAATTCGGACACAAGCTAGGTCTTGACGACTCGGTCATTTTGATATATGGCACATGTCATGATGTGGCCCGAGACGAGAAATTTATAGAGAGAAGATGAGCCCAAAACCATAAAAATCAGAAATTTAAAAGAAGACATCCCATACTTCGCGAAGCAACAACTCGAGATCCGTAAGTCGGATCGGCACAAAATCGGGTTCATTGCGACCACATTGCGAAAGCCTACAAGTTTGGTATAGCTTTTACGTTCAATTAAAGACAGGAGAGTACAAATTTCAACGTTGCAAAAGGAAAATCCTTCAGGTACCAACGTTTGAGTCTGGTGCTTTTTCCTTGTCATACCTCTTGGGAGAGGTTACGGCGGAGGCTACCCAATTTTCAGGTCAGTTTCCTTCCCTCTCTTTCTATTTCTCTTTCTCATCCTCTCTCACCCCCTCGTCTAAGTCACGGACCCGCACCATAGGTGGGTCCGTCTACTCCCTCTCTCTATATCTTGCTCTCTCTCGCCCTCATTCCCCACCTCCTAAGCCACAAACCTGCGCCATAGCTGAGTCTGTCCCTCCTCATTCGCATCATCTCTCCACACCCACCTAGACTCAGCCTTAACCCTTCGTCTCTCTAACTCTCTCACATTCACTCACACACACTACCACACACTCTCACACATACTCACACACTCTCCACTCTCTTAGGCACCCCTTTCACACACTTCCACTCGCACTTCACCCATCCAAACCTACACTGTTTTGAATACAACCTAATCTTCACAACCCCCCTATTCTTTTGTGTTGGTAGCTTCTTCTACTCTTTGTGTGTTCGACTTGGTGCCACACTTAGAGCTATTTTAATGGTTTTAACTTTCGGACCTCTGCTCTAACCTCCATTTCGTAGAGTTGAGTTGAGTTACGAGAGATATTGAAGCTCTTGCCCTCGCTCACTCGGACGGGGTCATCCTGAGTTAGCAATCCATACAGTTTTGACTCTTTGACTGCTCCAACGTCAAGTCTCGTCACACTCGAGTGGTAAAGAACTTCCATCACCCCTCTAATTCTTAGTTTAGACTCCAAATTTACCATATTAGCAATAGGAGGAGACCCCAAGAAGTATACCCTAAAGGCCATTTTTAGTGTGTGGATCCAAGTGCTGCGCAGGAAAGCAAAGGAGCCGAATTCAAACCATGCCGCAAGGACAGCCGAAGGGCTTTCAAGATTATCTAAGACAGCGAATCGCCCAGACACGTTCCTCGAACCCGAAACGGCAAGGTAGGCGCTTGAGTCCTTCTTTGTCGATTAAAATCTCTCTTTGTTGGTTCCTATCAGCACTACAAGCACACACGCATGGGCCCCACGATTGCTTGAGAGAGGATTCCTCCGACCGGGTCACCCATATCCGGCCGACCCGTGACGACGAGAAATCAAGCCCGACCAACTGGCAACTCCACTAGGGATGCGCCACCCTATCGTTGGTTCGGTTTGCTCGCAAACCTTCACAACACTTAATTCACACTTAAAAATGGCTCTAGGGTTTACTAACCCTTCCTATTTCTAGGTTGGGGACTTCATGATTCCCACACCCGTGAATATGTCCCTTGGGGGTAAGGGTTTTCAACCTTCTTCTCCTTCCTTCTTTCGTGAAGCAACCAAACTGCTCGCACTTGGGCTCCGGCCCAACCCAAGGGGAGAAGGGGCTCTCAAACCCCTTACTCCCCCTCTACCCGCATCAACGGCCTGTCCATTGATGCCAAATGCATGGGTGGTTCTAAACCCACCACCTCTCATGCTCACACAGATATTGGTGGATCCTCCACCAGTCTCAAGCTTAAGATTGGCCCTAAGGCCACTCCCCCTCCTCACGCAACCAGCTCTTCTAAAGCTCTTTTGTGGGTACCAAGAAGGTCACCCTAACTCTTCTTTCCACATGCGTGCCGCCCGTCTTGGCATCGCATCTCACACACCCCAAACCAGCGGTTCAATAGCTAGCCCATCTCAGTCGAAGAACCACAAGGTCACTCGACACATTTTCACACCCACTACAACTAACGGCCTAATCATTGGTTCGTCTTCTCAAGGCAAGCAAAAAGCTACCCCGAGTCTCTCGCACACTTTGAGTCTCTTGGGACTCAGACCCACTATCAAGAGTGACTCTCAAGTCACTCCAAGCATTGCATACTATTCATTTAGCTCGGGCTGCTCAAATGCCATCCCCCAAAGAGCACATGATCAACAACCTTGTCGTAGGTCAAATGCACATATATATTAGCATGCAAACAATGGTGGCCGTAATGCCACTCCAATCACTAGGGTCGGCATCCCAAAGGCTAGAGCTTCTACCTCACTAAGGGTTGGCCCCCCAGCCACCCTAAACACGCCTTCAGACTCTGCACACACACAAGTAGATCCGACATTACCCCTAGTTCTAAGGGAAAACATGAGAAGAGTCCAAAAGAACTGCTCGCCTTTGCTTGGTGGTAGTTGTACCTGGCCATCAAGAAGGGAAAAAACGATCAAGCCCGAATATGGGGCCAAGAGACCAAGATGCTGAAAGCCCGACTCAAGAGCAAAAAAGATTCTTCCTCTCAAAAGGAGAACCCCTTCTTCCCCCTCGCTACCCTTGGCGCCAGTGAGGTTGAAGAAGCCTGCCACATGATACAAGTCAAAGAGGTCGCTCGAGGCATAGTGGGGTCAATGATCTATAAGGTCCAAAGTCTGGCTCGGGGCAAAGAAGAGCCTACAAACATGGCAAAGAGTCAGTCTAACACCGACTACCCCATAAGGTCCAGACCAGCTGAGCCACTACCCATTCAGGCTCCTAAGCCAGAACTTGCTTGGCTTGAACTTGTTGCAGCTCAAATCCTCAAAGAATCTCCACTCAAGCCCATTTCAAGTCGAGGCACCCAAAGCAACAACCTTCCCGAGGCAACTAGGTCCGAGCATGTTATGATGTCAGAGCCTAAGACTACTCAATCTGAGCTCGGGGCAGCTCATGAGTCCGAAGAAGTCTCACCTAGACTCATCTTGAGTCAAGAGACACCAATTCGGGGCAATCCCCAAGTCTCAAATGAGATGGAAGCCGAACCCATGAACAGGGCAAAGGCCCAAATCCGGGACAAGGGTCCAACTAAGCCAGTTAGTCCCCAGCCACCCATGACTAAGAAGCCAAAATTCACCTTCCCTTAATTCATGAGGGGTCTATTATACAAGGGCAGCTCTCAAGTTTTGACAAGGGTGGAAATTGAGCCTGAGGAAGTTATGGAGCATGCATAAAAGAGCGATGTGGCCCCCTCTAAAGAAGCCATTATATGCTCGCTTAAGCAATGTATCCTTCGGATGGTGCAAATTCTGAACCAAGCGAAGACTGGTTTCACTACAATGTTGCAAGAGAATTACCCACCATCCCCACCCACAGTCTTCACCGACATTCCGGCTCCCCAGATTGAATCAATGAGCAAGGACAGTATCGCTAAGCTGCTTCAAAAGGCTGAGAGCCTCATTGCCAAGATAAACCTCATGAACAAGGAAGAAGCTCTACCACCGTTCGTCCCCACTACTCCTTTACCCTGATTCATCCTAGAATCTCGGAGATCGGATGAACCAGATTCTTCTTTGGCCAATTCAGGTGATGCAACCTCCATTACCTTCATTTGCCCAATCACTCCATCCTTTGATGAGAGCTCGTCACTCTCATTCGAGGCAAACCGCCCTCTAACAATGGGTAGGATGAGCCACACTCCCTTTACTGGCAATCTCACCAAAGCAGCTTCTCCATACCTCGAAGGTGCCATGGTCCCCTATGAGGTCGATTGCATGTTCTATCCACGCCTCGGACGCCCCATATGTTCTCTTGATGGCGATGATGTGACCTCATCATCTTATGAGAGTTGCACACCCTCATTTGATGGTGAAGAGCCCGAGACTGATGATGTGGCCTCCCTCACCCTCATCCGTCCAAGCACCCCATCCTTTGATGAGAGCTCGTCACTCTCATTCGAGGCAAACCACCACCTAACAATGGATGAGATGAAGTGCATTCTCTCTACTGGCGACCTCACTAAAATGGCTTTGCCATGCCCCGAAGATGCCATGACTCCTTATGATCACAATTGCATGATCTCTTCATGCGTCGAAAGCTTCTTATGTTCTCTCGATGACGATGTGACCTTGTTGTCCTATGAGAGTTTCACATTCTCATTTGATGACAAGGATATCCATGCCTTGAAAAATAAAGTGGGCCTGAGGGAAAACCCGATAACCATCATTAATGATGTTTGTTGAGACGACAACAATTGAACCCATGATCGAAAATTCCATCAAACAAGAGGCATGTAGTGAGCAAACTATGATGGAGTGTATCAATACAAATGAAGAAGAAGTTTTCAAGGCAATTAGCCCTGAAGCCTCCAGTATCCTTTCGCTCCCCAATAACGAGCAACTCGACCCTTCATGGGAAGAAGAATCTCCAAGCATAAATATTGTCGATGCCATGGTGATTGAGGAAACGTCAGAATCCTATGGAGACGACATTGTACAACCGAGGCAATTGCAAGCCGAGATGATGTCAAAAGATGAAATGATGGAACCATGCGCCAACCACCATGCCAGCCTATTGAAACGACCACATCAAAAGAGGAGCTGCTCCCACCCACATCTCCCTCACTCCCAATCTCTTCTCCATCGACTCAAGTCGTGACTGAAGAACTTGTGAAAAGTATGGTAATCAAAGCATTGAAGGGATACAATATCCCAATGGTTGAAGAGTTGAATTGTTATCGAAAACCTTACCAGGCTCATGTTGACCAAATCCCATACCCACCAAACTACCAAAGGTTTGATTTTCCCAAGTATGATGGCATCGACTCGTCGCAACAACACATAGCTCACTTTGTTTCGGCTTGTGGAAATACCGCAGATAATTTGTGAGGACCCTTACAGGAGCCGCATTCAAGTGGTACTCTTGATTACCACCAGGGTCAATTTCATCATGGGGGCAAATGGAGAGAGAGTTCCTCAAGCGCTTCTCTGACAAAGAAATGAATGTGCAGCTTAATGAACTTCTTCATGTAAGGCAAAGGCCACATAAGCCAATGATCGAGTAAATCAGAAGGTGGCACAACCTTACTATAAATTTGGCCACTCCAGTGGGCGAGCTTCAAGAAGTGGAATACTGTGTACAAAGAATGCACCAAGAATTGTCAATGCATGTCAGCGCAGCATGTCCTTCCTCATTCGCCAAAATGATTGATAGAGCAGTGCGAATGGAAGACTTGCTTAAACATCATGGCAAAATATCAGATCCCTTCACAGTGGCAGAAGATGATAAGCAATTAGCAGTTACCATTGCAAACACTATGCATTCCACGTGGCAAAATTGGCACAGGAGTTATTCCTTTGACGAAGGCATGTCCCCGAGTTGCTTGAAACTCTCATATCCAAGGGAATGATCGAGCTACCCGCACCAAAGAGGCTGGACGAAGTCGGAATGGATGACAACTACTGCCGATATCATTGAATGCTTGGTCATATGACCGAAGATTGTCGTGCTAGTAAAGACATCATCCAGAACTTCATAGACAATGGGCAATAGAATTTGGGGCCAGATTCCATGCAAGATGAATCATGAGCCCGCATCACGGTCTGTGCTACAAGACCCTGAACTGCATAGCCTCGGTCCATGCCGCAAGACCCTAAACTGCATACCTTCGGTCCGTGCTGCAAGACCCTAAACTGCATACCCCCGGTCCGTGTTGCAAGACCCTAAACTGCATAGCCTCGGTCCGTGCTGCAAGACCCTAAATTGCATAGCCTTGGCCCCAACCGCATGAACTTAAACTGCACGGTAATGGTTCAAACTATATGATCTTAAACTATAGTACACATCTTGACCGACGTTAAACTGCATCGCACAACGGTCCAAGCCGCACGACATTAAACCTGAATGGCAACGGTCCAAGCTATACTATCCTAAAAACTATAGCACACATCCTGACCGCATGACGTTAAACTGCATCGCATCATGGTCCAAGCTACATGACCCTAAACTACTAGCACACGTCCTGACCGCATGACGTAAAACTGCGTCGCACAATGGTCCAAGCTGCACGACCTTAAACTTGAGTGGCACCGATCTAAGCTATACGACTCTAAAACTATAGCTCATGTCCTGGCCGCAAGACGTTAAACTACTACGCACAACAGTCCAAGTTATACGACCCTAAACTGTAGCATGCATCTTGTCCACATGATGTTAAACTGCATCGCACAACGGTCCAAGTCACATGACCTTAAACCTGCATAGCAACGGTCCAAGCTATACGACCCTAAAACTATAGCACACGTCCTGGCTGCATGACGTTAAATTGCTGCGCACGAGGTCCAAGCTATACGACCCTCAACTATAGTACACGAATTGGTGGCACGACATTAAACTGCATAACACACGGTCTTGAGGGCACGACCTTAAACTCGCCTCCATCAGGTCTTAGTGGATGACCTTAAAATACACCAATTCAACGGTCACAGCAGCATGACCTTAAACATGCTTCCCCACAGTCACGGCGGCATGACCTTAAAATTGCCTCAAAAAAAAAGATGGACATCATGAAAACCTACAAGGGTGTCATGGGTAAAAGAATCAAAAGAAAATAAGAGAAAAGAAAAGAAAAAGAGAAAGAAAAGAAAAAGAGAAAGAAAAATGACAGACATGGTGTGCTCCCCAAAAGCCACTATGGGCAATATATGTCAAAAAGAAAAGAGAAAAGGCGACCATGGTGAAAACCCGTAAGGGCACTATGAGCAAAAGTGTCAAAATAAAGGGAGAGTGGTGAAAACCCTTCGGGGCACTCATTCTCGAAATAAGGATATGTTGATCCTATTCTACAGGTCATCACGAATAAAAAGTGTCATGGTCCAACGTCCATGTAGCATGACGTTAAACTGCATGACATAAAGTTTGTTTGCATGACTATAAACTGCTTCCTGTTCCTACATATCTCCATGGGGTGGCCGCAGGACACCCTGCTTCATATAGCCTTTATCATGTCCCTCTTCATAACATCCCCAGTGAAAGAGCACCATCACTCCAAGGTGTTCTCCTCAATTGAGGTATACCACAATTCCGATTGTGTGGCTTCAAAGCATGCAATCGCCTCTCCATAATGTCATATCCCCAAGAGCGCCATCACTCCAAAGTGCACTCTCCCCAAGTGAGGCGTACGATGGTCCCGACTATGTGTCCTTGAAGCATGTAACAGCCTCTTTGTGCAAAGTAGCAATATCCCCAATTGAGGCGTACCATAGTTCTGACTGTGTGACTACAAGTCATGCCACCGCCTCTTCATAAGTACCCCCCAATGGAGGAGCACCATTACTCCAACATCCCCAGCAGAAGAGCATTATCGTTTCAAATTTTACCACAAAATGCTTTCCCTAAAAGAAGAGTACCACAGTTCCGACTGTGTGACGGCAGACCGCACCATTGCCTCTTCATAAACCTTTAAAGCATGTAACCGCCCCTTTACACAAAGCAATATCCCTAAAAGAGGCGTACCACAATCTCAATTGTGAGAATCGAAACCATGTTTCACCTTGTCATAAACTCCCCTAGCGGTGGTGCACCATCGCTTCAAAACCCATCATTTCCAGTGCTACGACCAATGGAGGCACACCACAGTTCCAACTGTGTGACTTCAAAGCATGCAATTGCCTCTCTATAAAGCCATATCCCCAATGGAAAAGCACCATCAACTCAAACTCAACCGCCACAGAAGTAATAGCCCCAACCGCAATCTTGACTAGGGCACTTTTGACCATGCTGTCGCCTCTTCATAATGAAAAAAATAATATCCCCATTAGAGACAGACCACAATCTCGACTATGTCACTTTGTCCTATCCATTTCACACATCACCTCATCCATGAGCATTTGCTCCCCACCAACCACTTCATCTCTCACGACTCTTCTGGTCTCCATTTCCCCAGATGTGTTGCACCACTCATGGCTCTCTCGAACCTCCATCATTCATGTTTCGGGGCAGACCACGGGACCATTACCCTAGTCCCGAACCATGTGGCACCTCAAATGCCATGCATGATCCATTTTTCCATAAGTCATTCTTCATATTGTTGAGCAACCTGCAGTTGTCCCTTGGACCCTTCACTTTATGGTGCCCCATGATCCCACTTCATGTCATGTGTGCCCCTACTTCAACAGTCCAACACGGGTGAGGACTTTAAAAGCACCCCTATTTGGTTTAAAGTGGGTGAAGACCTTAAACTTTCCCTCAACAGTCCAATATGGGTGAGGACTATAAAAGCACCACTATTTGGTCTAAAGTGGGTGAAGACATTAAACTTTCCCTTAATACGTCCAACAAGAGTGATGACGTTAAAAGATCCTCGAGTCCACCAGGGGTTATGACAATTAAAGACCCCTGTACATGTCCAATAAGGGTGAGGACTTTAAAAGCACCCCTACTTTGGTCTAAAAAGGATGAGGACGTTAAACTTTCCGTCAATAAGGTGATCACCCCTACTTGAGCACTCTCATTCAACCACTTACTCTCAAGTGAGTTGATTCATCCATAACCATCATGAGGCTGCCACTCTCATGTAAGGCCACCACCAACCGTGAGAGTAAACCCTCGCTCCCCACCAAAATCTCAATTCTTAAGCCTACCACTTCCACACAGATTCGTGTTGCTCATCATCCGCAGGGAGTCCTCACTCACCTTAGGCACCATTTAAACCCTTGAATGGTTGCCCCTACCTGACCACCATTTCACCCGTCAACTTCACCCCATCTCTCTCTTATAGGCGCATCTCCACATACACAGAACGTCGTGGCCCCGTCACGCCTCCCCACGCGCCACTATGGCCCCGTCGCACCTCTTCGCGCACGCGTGGCCCTGTCCAAAAATCTTGTTTTTCCTTCCTTTCGTGCAAACCCGGGTATGCAGATGTTGCACGGCTCCATAAAAAACCCTTCTTTCAATCTTCGTACGCACGCTCAAGACGCGGTTCTGGTAAGCCTTCCTACGCGAACGCACGGCTCTGTCACGTGTCACCCAGTTTCACATCCAAGTTCACGGGCACGCACTTCTGTGCGGCCTCGTCCAAATTTCATCCTTTTCTTTCCCAGTTTCGTGTCCAAGCTCACGGGTACGCGCGCTCGTGCAATTCTGTTAAATTGTCTTCACGACCCTCACGCGAACTCGGGCACGTGCATTTCGTGCAGCCCTGTTGGCATATGCCTCTTCTCTTCTAATTTTTCATTCGCAGACCCACACAAGCCTTTGGCTTAGCCATGGGCTTAGCACACACTTGTGTACGATAACACTTGGTAGACAAGAAAACCATGCTCCTTGTACTACCTGCACACACTAACCCCTCAATGAGTAACCTCAAGCTCTATGAAGCCCAGAACCCAGAGCTCAGTAGCCCTCGTTTCCAAACCCTCTCACCGCAAACCATGAACCTGTTATTCCAGTATAACCCTGGATTCAGTCTAATAAAATCCAATGGGCTCTAAGGATGTTTTTTTGTCCCTAATGACTCCAATCCCCTATGGAGTTTTATGCGTCAGCTAGCCACTAAACCATCTAAAACCCCATACCCAGCACATGTGAACCATACATTACCTCGAAAAGACCCAAAAATCCGCAAAATGGTTCACTTTCAAAAATAAAAGCCTCACCCACGGTATCTGTTACCCCAGTGAACCATACGCAGATATAATCCCTCTATCTTATGCATCGTCAAGGAGAAGGATTTCTCTTATTAAAAAAAAAAAAAGGAAGCTGAGCATGATGAGCATCCGATGAGGATCATCATGAGTAAAAATGAGAGCTTCAGGCGGCATAGCCACGAAGCTATGGGTAAAATCACAACAAATAAAAAAATTGGGCATAGTGAAAACCCGCAAGGACGCCATGACAAAAAATGACAGGCAGGGCATGGCCAGGAAGCCATGCATAAGAGTGTCCTGAAAATAAAAAAACCGGGCATGGTGAAAACCCGAAAGGGCGTTATGAGTAAAAATGGAAATCAAAGGTGGACGTGACCTCGAAGTCACGAGTAAAAGAGCCTCAACAAAAAGAAGTTGGTGAAAACCATTTTTATGGCACCACATCTATCCAGTTCAGGTGAAAACCCAAAAGGGCGCTTAGACTAATAAACAGGTTGATGCAGCTTTCGACCAAAGGCGACTTCAGTCGATCACATCAAAAGTTTGGTGGTTTAGGAATCAATACCCCTCGTTAGTACCTTACCGCCAAAACCAAAAAGAGCTTGAGAAAATCCAACAGCTTGGGTTTAGCTTGGGCGAAAACCCCATGAAGATCATAAAAAAACCCCATGAAGATCATAAAAAACATCAAGATGGCAAGTCATGATAGCCATCCAATCCAAGACGTCAGTCAAAAAAAAAAAGGAAGAACATGTTGATAGCTCGAGATAGAAATTCTTATAAAGTACCTGATTGCCTAACCCGAATCGATGCCCTGGTTCCAAGGGTAACCGTCTTAATTAAGGCGTCCATTGCCGACAGGTTTAGACTTTCAAGGCAGGCCACCAAAAAGCCCCTGACTAAGCCCGGTACATTGACTGTAAGCCCCCAAAAGAGACCGTCTTACTAAGGCATCCATTGCGACAGGTTTAGACTTTCAGGACCGGCCACCAAAAAGCCCCTGACTAAGCCCGATACATCGACTGTAAGCCCCCAAAGAGACATCCCCTATGTCATCAGTCCAAATCCTGTTGAAGTAGTTTTGCACCCCATTAAGGGTTCTCCTCGGTTGTCTATCCAGACAAACCCAACGTTCAGTGTTCATGGGGAAGGAAGCCCTTAAGCAAGGCCAACCACTAGCCCTTTCAAAAGACTGATTAAAAGAGTTGAGTGTAAACGGGGAAGGAAGTCCTTAAGCAAGGGCCCCCACCACTAGCTCTTCACAAGAAAAATCAGACGGATTGGGAAGGAACTCTCCAAACAAAGCCCCCAACTGCCAGACATCTGGATTCTGATAACATTGGGAAAGAAGCCCTTAAGCAAGACCCCCAGTTGTTTGAACCAAAAATACCACTGGATTGGGATCAAGCCCCAAAGGCACCCACCAGCTGACCCATTAGGAACCATTGCTGAGTTGAGAAAGTAAGCCCTTCTTCAAGTCAGCTGGTCAGCATGCTCCCTTAGAAAATGGATTCTAGTAGCATTGGGCAGCCCTTAAGAAAGGCCCCCAGTCGCTAGAGTCCACTTCGGTCATCCCCCAAGGAAGAAGCTTAGCATGGTCTCCCCCTCAAGGATCGTGTTGATGCCGCTGATCGAAAAGAAAAAGATTGTTGGGACGCAATAAAAGCGTCTTAGTAAGGATTCGAAAGATGAACTTTGACGACATTTTGTTTCTCGCTGCTCTCGAAGAGCAGCATTCAACGGGGCAAATTGTTATACGTCATTTTTTACGTACTTGTATCCCGAGTCACATAAGGAGAGAACCAATAACAACCTAGTCCTGCCAATACTCATGACATCGCCAGACAAGGGGAACACTGCCAAATAAGCCTAAAATTGGGAAACCTCTGAAAAAATACTGGAACGACTTCATCAAGCATGAAAATGATAGTTTGGGATGCCCGAAGGATGCTCATAAATTGAATTCCGATAAGTTTTGATATGATCAGGACGAAAATCGATTCTCAAATCCAGTTCCTATCATGCTGAAAATGGACCTTATAACTACAACCCTATTTTCAGGGCCTCAAAACAGTATCAGACCACCGTCATTAGATCCGAAATGTCGAAAAACCCCCAAGGACCAAATTTGGGCTCAATCAGACCTTCAAGGACCATTTTCGACCCAAATTACTATAAAATGGTGGGTTTTACACTATTTCAGTGTAGCCTCGGTGAACCAGTTTACATTTAAGGGTGCAGTTTGTATAGAGCCTAGGCTCTAAACAATCAAATTAGAGCATACCTTCAAATAATGTCGAGAAATGCGGTTTCAATATTGGAAATCTTTGTGATAGCCTTAAAATATATTTTTATATTTATTTATAAATTTAAAAGCTTCAAAATAGTGTAGATCAACAAATCTATGAAAACTTGAAAATCTTGAAAATTGACAGCCCAAAAATACATTACTATTTCCAAACTTGAAATCTATTTTTTTCTCACATCCATGCTTCTTGATGTAGAGCTAATCAATTTGAAGATATTTGGGTATCAAAACAACCTCTTCTAATGAAATTTTTTAAGGTAGGCTCAAATTTGATTGTTTAGAGCCTCGGCTCTAAATAAACTTTTCCCTTCATTTAATGGAAATTGTGTTTTCACCTCTCAATATGATTTTCAAATGCTCATAACTCGCTCGTTTGGAATCGGAACAAGCTCAAATTCGGACACAAGCTAGGTCTCGACGACTCGATCATTTTGATATATGGCACGCATCATGACATGGCCCGAGACGAGAAATTTTCTAGAGAGAAGATGAGCCCAAAACCATAAAATCGGAATTTTAAAAGAAGACATCCCGTACTTCGCGAAGTAATAACTCGAGATCCGTATGTCGAATCAACACGAAATCGGGTTCGTTGTGACCGCATCGTGCAGGGCTACAAGTTTGGTATAGCTTTTACGTTCAGTTAAAGGATGGATAGTACGAATTTCAAGGTCGCAGATGGCAAGAGTTTCCCGGTCACTGGAATCCCATTTTCCGACGACTTCCCAATTTGGGGATATGCTCAAACGGAAACCAAATTGGACAAAATTTGGTGCAAAACAATTGTGACAATGTCCCCTTAAATTTGTGATCAAAATGAGGACTTAGAACATCGTGGATCGCACCAGATCGGTAGTCGAAGTTTATAGACTTGGCCGGATTTTTGCCCCTTCATGAAAAATCTGTTTCAAGAAGATCAAAGGGCATTAAAATGTTTGTGATAGATCAAGCATCGATTCTACGACGATCCATCGCCCAAATCACCGTTGTAAGCATCCGAAAAAGCTCTCGAAGTCTAGCAATGGCAAGAGGCCCCTCATAGAGGGATGGATGGTTTTGTCATTTGCTCAAAAGACCTAAAGGGTATTTTGGTAATTTTGTCCAAAATGGGAGATTTTATTTTAATTCCATTAAATTGTAATTTTCCACAATTTGGCTTACTTTTGAGCATACCACCCTTGTTTTATGATTGCTCTATATAAGGAGCTTAAGTCATTTGTAAACCTAAGTTGGGAAGCATAATAAAAATTCGGTTTTTTCCCTTCAAGCTTTTGATTGTGTAGCTTCCAACTTAAAGAGAGAGGAGACAGAGAACTTTACCACTTTGGGTGATTGCCCTTGGACCTCCTACTTCCTACTCCTAACTTCCAAACCCTCAACTTCCAACTCCCAACTTCCAAACTTCCCGCTTCCAACTCCCAACTTCTAAACCTCCCATTTCCAATTTCTAAATTCCAAACCTCCTACTTCCAATTCCCAACTTCCAAACCTCCCACTTCCAACTCCCTAGAACCTCAAACTTCCTACCACTTAGAACCTCAAACTTCCTACCACCTAGAACCTCAAACTTCCTACTCCTTACACCATACACCTCACCTTAGATCACCATACACCCTATCTCATACACTACCCTAACCCACTTAGGTTCATTCATCTTAGACCTAGACCCCAACCTTAACCCCAAAGGTCAAGACATCTTTCTAAGGAGTGCTCAAAAGGGATCCTCAAGGGCGCGCATAAATCCAAGCAAGCTTAGGTCCACTCTCTCTCTTCTTTCTCTTTCTTCTCTCTCTCTCTTCTTTCTCTTTCTTCTCTCTCTCTTCTTTCTCATTTTAAATATCTTTATCTCTCTCTAACTCGTATACTCATTCCATTCTATTTTTATTTCATTATTTCTTTGTTTTCTTTCTTTACTCGTTGCTTCTCCCATCCTCGAGCACTCAATTCAAGGTCTTTCTGAGATAGTGCCCTAGGGTTCTAATTCTCGGATTACTACTCTAACCACCTCGTACAGTGAACTCGGGTCATAATAGACATTGATTCTCTTGTACCCAGTTACTCAATTGGGGTCATCTTGAGTCAGCTTTTCTCAAAGTTCACTTCTAACCCTTTCACTACTCTAATCACCGAGTCACACAATGTTCGGGTTGTCAGAAGCGTTTATCTCTTTGTCTCACTTTCTTCTCTCCCTTGATCATTTTTAAAGGGCTCTTTGGGTTAGTGACATAGTTACAAGCTCAGTTTGTAACTCCACTTTACAAATCCTCCGGGTACCAAGGCTTTGAGTCTGGTGCTTTTTCCTCGTCTTGGGAGAGGTTACGCCAGGAGGCTGCCCAATTTTCGAGTCAGTTTCCTCCTCTCTCTTTCTATTTCTCTTTCTCACCCTCTCTCCTCCCCTCGTCTAAGTCACGAACCCGCGCCATAGGAAGGTCCGTCTACTCCCTCTCTCTATATCTTATTCTCTCTTGCCCTCATTACCCACCTCCTAAGCCACGGACCAGCGCCATAAGCAAGTCCGTCCCTCCTCACTCCCTTCATCCCTCTCATCATCTCTCCACCCCCACCTAGACCCAGACCCGTGCCATAGGCGGGTCTGCCTTATCCCTTCATCTCTCTAAATCTCTCACATTCACTCACACACACTCACATGACACACTCCCACACACTCTCACACACACTCACTCACACATTCTCCACTCTCTTACGCACCCCTTTCACACACTTCCACTCACATTTCACCCATTCGAACCTACATTGTTTTGAATGCACCCTAATGTTCACAACCCCCCTATTCTTTTGTGTTGGTAGCTTCTTCTATTATTTGTGTGTTCGACTTAGTGCCACACTTAGAGCTATTTTAATGGTTTTAACTTTCGGACCGCTGCTCTAACCTCCATTCCGTAGAGTCGAGTTGAGTTACGAGAGATATTGATGCTCTTGCCCTCGCTCACTTGAATGGGGTCATCCTGAGTTAGCAATCCATAGAGTTCTGACTATTTGACTGCTCTAATCGTCGAGTCTCGTCACACTCGAGTGGTAAAGAACTTCCATGACCCCTCTAACTCTTTATTTAGACTCCAAATTTACCATATTACCAATAGGAGGAGATCCCAAAAAGTATAACCTGAAGGCCATTTTTAGTGTGTGGATCCAAGTGTTGCGCAGGAAAGCGAGGGAGCCGAATTCAAACCGCATTGCAAGGACAGCCGGAGGGCTTTCGAGATGATCCAAGAGGGCGAATCGCCCGGACATGTCCCGTCAACCCAAAAAGGCAAGTTAGGTGCTCAAGCCCTTCTTTGTCAATTAAAATCTCTCTCTTTGTTGGTTCTTATTCTCACTACAAGCACACGTGGGCACACGCACGTGGGCCCGCTGTTGTTTGCGTGAGAATTCCTCTGATCGGGTCACCCATATCGGGCTGACCCAGGACGACGAGAAATCAGACCCGATCAGAAATCAGACCCGACCAATCGCATGTGACAAATCCATAGAATTTGGTTATAGATTATGCCCCCTAAACTTATAATCTTGCTTCCGCATGCTCGGACTACTGATACTAGTCCTTCAGAAAAACAGTCCTTATCCTTGGATGAAAGGAAGATTGAAGTGAACAATGAGAACAAACAACTATAAGTCTTTTGTTTTTTTTTAATATAACAAACCATAATTGTTGGAAACGCCTGGGAACTTGAATCATTTCAAAGACCGAAATTGCGGAATCGCGCCTGGCCAGAAGTTTCCCATTGTAGGAATTGTTGTCCGTACAATAGGAATCGCTGGGAAGGAGATTCCTAATTTTCAAGAATCGAGTATCGATCAGAATAGGTCCAAGTTTCATCCACATATGGAATTGAGATTCCGACCTCCTTGGAATCGAGATTCCCATCCCCCTGGGTTCGACACTCAAAGTGTCAAGTTCATGAATATGCAGAATCGAGTTTCCATCATCTATGGAATCGAGTTTCCGACATATGCGGAATCGAGTTTCCAACATATGCAGAATCGAGTTTCCATCATTTATGGAATCCTGATTCTAACATATTTGGAATCGAATTTCCAACATCTATGGAATCGTTCTAACATATTTGGAATCAAGTTTCTTAAGGATATGAATAAGAGATCCATGCTGGTTTGAGATCGAGAATTACAATAGCATAATCGAGTTTCCGACATCACTTGATTCGAGTTTCTGACATTTGTGGTACATAGATATGTTGCTGTAGAATCGTCAGTCCATGTGTGTTGCTTTATATGTTATTAAATGATTTCAATATTTTATAGGCATTTAAATTAAAGGCGAATAAATAAAATTAGCATTATTAATAACCACTTTACATTCAGTATTTCAATACTAATCAATGTTGCGAGGCTACACATGGTGTAAGATCACTTAAGCAGTCTTTTCAGATAACATATGAGCAAGATTAGGAAACCAATGCAGTTTACATCACTGCATATATAAGAAACATTATCCTATGGGCATTTAAATAATTTCACATAACATATGACCAGGATTACGAAACCATGGCAGTTTACATCACTGCAAATATATGGAACATTATTCTATAAGCATTTAAATCGAATTTCTATAAGCATTCTAACATATTTGGAATCGAATTTCCAACATCTATGGAATCGTTCTAACATATTTGGAATCAAGTTTCTTAAGGATATGAATAAGAGATCCATGCTGGTTTGAGATCGAGAATTACAATAGCATAATCGAGTTTCCGACATCACTTGATTCGAGTTTCTGACATATGTGGTACATAGATATGTTGCTGTAGAATCGTCAGCCCATGTGTGTTGCTTTATATGTTATTAAATGATTTCAATATTTTATAGGCATTTAAATTAGAGGCGAATAAATAAAATTAGCATTATTAATAACCACTTTACATTCAGTATTTCAATACTAATCAATGTTGCGAGGCTACACATGGTGTAAAATCACTTAAGCAGTCTTTTCAGATAACATATGAGCAAGATTAGGAAACCAATGCAGTTTACATCACTGCATATATAAGAAACATTATCCTATGGGCATTTAAATAATTTCACATAACATATGACCAGGATTAAGAAACCATAGCAGTTTACATCACTGCAAATATATGGAACATTGTTCTATAAGCATTTAAACCATGAGCAAGAAACTATAGTAGTTTACATTAATGCAAATATAAGAAACATAATAAAGATAACCAAAAAAGCAACACAATCTTATTAAATTCCTTCTAAAATACATGCCTTATAACTAATAATACCCCCTTCTAGTACACATGCTGCCTAATGCTATCATTTGGGATCTTAAAGCATGATATCCACTAGAAAATAAAACATTGCTTTTGTGGTTATTAATTACAAGAAACCAATGTTTTATATGGTGTAGATGATTCAAAACCTGACGAAATGAGTTCCATTACTTGTAGAATCATGTATCATTTAACATGGAATCAATATCTAAACCTCGCTAGAAGCCAGATTCAATCTATTTGGGAGCGTCTACCCACAATTAGGGGGTTCAAGTTTCTCCAGATCTGTTGGATCGAGATTCCGAAATTAAAGAATCGAGATTCCAAAATTAAAGAATCGAGATTGCAAAACTAAGGAATCAAGTTTTCTTGGTTCCGTAAAATATTTTTAAAAGGAGTGTTGAATTAAGATTCCGAAATTAAGGAATCGAGTTTTCTTGGTTCCGAAAATAGGTTTCCACATATGTGAGGAATCGAGATTCTAAAATTAAGGAATCAAGTTTCCTATGATGCAAAAAAAAAGTTTCCACCTAGGTACGGAATCGAGATTCCAAAATAAAGGAATCGAGTTTCATTGGATAAAAAAAACAGTGTCTGTGGAGTTTCCTTAACAATTTTCGAAATGGGTTTCGGAATCGGAATCGCATGGTCCGATCAGATATTCCGATAACTATGTAAAAAACAACTATACATCTTGTAACTTCTTTCCAAAAGAAACAACTGGAAATGACCATATGGCATGTGCAATATAATGCTCCAGATAGCCAGAAAAATGGGGACAACAGGATGAGAACATAAGTAATATATTAGAGAATGGACATCACGATGATGTTACAGAGGAGGTCAGTACACCATAAACCAAAGAAACAAATGGCAAGAAGACAACCAAATACAGGTTTAAGAAAACACCTGTGATAGCCAAATTATATATATTGCTAGCAATTTTTTAAAGAACAACCAAAGTCCACCAAATGAAATGAAACACCTCTCTCTCTCTCTCTCCTCCTCTCTCCTCTCACTC
>NW_006496807.1:460205-516149 GCF_000471905.2 Amborella trichopoda | reverse complement strand
TTTCAAAGCATCCCGTGAAGAACACTGTGCAACCCGTGTTCTTCACGGACTCGCCGATTCCACACAGAGACTCGGCGAGTCACTGTGCAGAATCGTCCGGTTCTCTCTAGAACCGGACGATTTCCGATTTTTTAGCCGATACGATCCCCTTTTTGCGATTTTCGAGTCGAACCGGGCGAGTCCGGTTCGACTCGGCGTTTTTTAAAACACTAGTTTGAAGACATTTTTCAGCACCTTGGTCTCCCGGTTAATAAAACCTGACAAAATAATGGAAATTCTGACAACCTCAGAATAGCCCCAGAACTGGCCAAGATCTTCATAAGGATTCCCAAAAGTCTTCTGTCAAGTTTCGTTACATTCCGACATGTCTAAGGCAGCGCAGACTAAGAAACAGTTTCGGTAGAATCAACCTTTAACACCATGAAACAGACCCTATAACTAGAGCTATATTTTTGGTGTCTTAATTTGCTATAAGAGTACGGCCATTGGATCTGACACTATTGAAAACCCCCAGGGGTCAAATTTTAGTTTGAACGGACATCTCAAGAAGAAGTTATAGGTGAAAGAGCGAAACAAGAGGAGCTGCACTCTATTCCCGTGCGGCCACCCTGCAACTCAACTCCATTAAAAGGGCAGTCACGACTAGTGACTTTTTGACACTCATATCTCACCCTTCTCAAGTCGAATCAAGCCAAAATTTTGTGAGAGTATTCATCTCATCAAGACAGGCATTTCAATATGTGGCATACCCTTGGACGATGCCCGAGCACGAAGAAAAGCTAGATAGAAGTTGTTGATCCATGAAGAAGTGCAGAAAAATTAGCAGCGACGTGCCTCGTTCGATCAGCCAAATCACGCCCCCGATCGACGTGAAATCAATCCCATCGCATGCATAAGATCTGGGGCTATCTCTAGTCCGAACCCCGTACATGATGAACGGTCGGATTCCGCACATGAAGCTGACGAAGTGACTACAAATTCCGTCGTTGAAATTCCAGATTTCGGCGAAAACTTTAAAGTTGCAAAATCTTCGTTAAAGCACGGAATCGAGCTGCGTTTATTGCCCCACGATAGTGATGACATGCTCAGTGTGTTCTAGCGAAGATATCACAGAAAAGCATAGAGGAACGAGCATACAATCAATCAAAAGTTTCAAGATTTATTCAAATTTCAAGTCACATGACCGTGCCCTAAAAACACGATCCATAGCTTGAAGTTGGTATCAAATCGATGGCCATGTCGACCCTATAAGAAAATAACCATATTTCGATCAGACGGGCATTAGACTGACCCTTGATCATCCACGAAAAATCATGCCTGCTCTAGGGCAACACAGGGACTGTCTTGGAATTCCACAACTTGTTAGAAAGGGGCAAATCTGTTATTTTGCACCCTATTTTTTAATTTCTTTTAATTTAGTTAAATCTTAATTTCTAGCAATTAAGTTTAATTTTGATCATCCACCCATGTTTGGCCACAATTTTATATATACCGCATACTATCATTGTACGCAAAAAGGGCTTGAAACCCTTCACAAAAAGAAAACTTTTACTCAATAGAATTCCCTTTGGTCACGTTTGGTGGGAGAGAGTAAGGAGAGAGAAACTTTGGACTGATACCCTTCGGCTTAAGGTAAACATTCTTTCTTCTTCTTCTTCTTCATCTAAGCCTCCCTCAGAGGCTGTGCACGGTAGTGGCAGTGCCA
The DNA here is from genome assembly GCF_000471905.2 of Amborella trichopoda. Next base: position 514,444 of record NW_006496807.1, on the reverse strand, counting down.
TGCATGCCTCTTTCTTCTCTTCTTTTTATCGTTCCTGTGGTTTCACAAGTCGCACATGGCGATGGCAGCGCCATGCGCGAGCTCCTTTTGCCCTTCTGTTTGTGCGTCTCTATCTCTCGATGAGATTTGCAGACGGCGCTGCTCATTATCGTTCACAGGTGTGTCCTCGACGTCTCAGCGAGGAACGTGGGTAGCGAAGCTTATTGCCGTCCGCAGGGGTTGCACCTTGCCGCGTGACTATTGCAGGCGACGATGTTCATCGCTGTCCACGAAGGGTAGTGGCAATACTCACTGCCGTCCCCGAGCTTCTCTTTTGCTCCCGGTGCCTATCGCCGTGCGCAAGCTTGTTCCGTTCGTTCGATGCCCATCACCGCATGCAGGCTCTTTTCGCACCTCTCCGCGTCTATCGCCGTGCGCAAGCATCCCTTATGCCCCACACCTATCACCGTGCGCTCCACAAGAGGTAATCGTTGTGTGACCCACGATAAGTTATCGCTGTGCGCTTCGCTAGAAGCTATCGCCGTGTAGACACCCCATTTTAAATCTGGCAAATTATGTGGTTTCTTGAACTTTTAGGATCATACTTAACCTAGGAAACCCAAATCCATAGTTTACACAACCTATCTTGTGACTCGGAACCAGTCTGCCTGCTCGAAACCATGTAGAAACCCTAGTTTGACCCAGATTTCTATAAACACCCTGTTTTACCAAAAAAGTCATTAAAAATAGCAAAAAAATCCGTTTTGACCTATTGTTTTTCTTATGGTAGCTTCACAAGAGACTGCGGAACACACCTGAAAAGAAATTTGATTTGGAGCATTTTTTGTTTGTGGGGCATGAGGTGTGCTGCCTAGGCGACACGAGCCATGCCGCCCAGTCCAGATCGATTATTTTCATTTTACTTAGGCAGCACGCCCCGTGTCACCCTTGCAACATGCCCTGTGCCGCCCAAATCCACCTCCCCAAAATGGTATCTTTAATTGGGGGGATTTGTTGGTTGTGTGAGTTGATTCTCCCCAACAAAATTGGCCCCCTTTTGAGGATCTTTTCGGGGACCATTTAGGGGGGGAAGGAGAGAAAAACAGGAGGACTTCAAAAGGAAAGGCTAGAGAGAGAAAAACCCTAGCAGAGAGAAAAAGAAATAGAAGTGATGGGCATGGAAAACCTGAGGGAGTTACAGGAGAGAAAACCCTAGAAATTGAGGCAGGAAGCCTTAGCCCCTTGAGAGAAACCCCAGATCTACCCTTAGGACATAGACCAGATCTACCCTTAGGACACAAAACCCTAACCCAAAGCCTTCACTACATGAGACTTGTTGATCGACATCTGGATCAAAATGGCAAAATGAACTGGTTCTGATACGGGTGAGCCCTCGAAGGCTCGGGAAGTCCGAGCCATCAGGCCCGGTCCAGTATTCTCTTCACCTTCATTTCCTCTTTTCTTTCATTGTATTTATTTTATTTTGATCTGGCTTTGATTTTTTTTAATTGAAAATCGTGTTTTGAAATGCTTTGGATCACGCTGGCTTCGATGCAGATCTTAGAGCAGATCTGGGCATATCTGGCCTCAGATATGAATTCGATTGTTCCCACTTTATCTACCACTTGTTTTTCATTTCATTTTTATCAGTTTAAAGTGTCAGATAAGAGTGATCTACATCCACAAATCTCTCTGATTTTTCTGCTTCTGTAAGTTTCAGTAGCCTTATTTCATCAAGATCAACAAAAAAAAAAAAAATGAACGTGGTGAAAACCTGAAAAGGCACCACGAGTAAAAGGAATAAAAATATCTCCTAGAAGGAGCTTTCGATGCAAAGCACTCAAGTACAAACAAATACTTGCAAGTTCCAATAATACTGCACAAGCAGACCCTGAGGATAAAGACTCTTCCTAAAACCCTGCAGGTTCTCAATAGAACCAACTCAGAAAGATGTAGGAGGGTGACATGAATGGAAAACCGAAGTAATTTCGTCGAACCTTGGAAAACGTTGAGACCCCTCCAAGATGGAAGCCCAACAAGAATCCAGAGAACTCTTCATGAATCCATGAAGCATAGGATGAAAGCTCCAAAGGTAAAAAGACAACTTCAAGATCTTTGAGTTCTCACGATCCCACAAGGAAACCCTTTCATCATCTTTGGGTAAAACATAATAAAGAAAACAACCACCAAAGGGGCCACAGGTGGCAAAACTGTAAGGTCCATCCCTTTTGAAAATGTTGTTTCAATTTGATTGTTAAAATCATCCATTTTCAAAAGCTTTCTCCTTTTAAAAAGGACTTCCTCCATCACTACAAGAGGTTAAACTGTTAGCCAACCTGGCATCATTCTCGAAGGCAACTTTCTATGCATGTTATGAAGGCTTGAAACTAGCCAGGCACTCCATTGTTGTGTGAGTATAACTACCAACTACGACATATAGGATATGGGTGAACCTCACCATTGACGAAATTGGTTAGTTTGGGAGCATTTTTCTCTCAACTGAGTCCCTTGAGGCAAAATGCGGCAAGCTCATCCCTGTGTGTGTATGATGACCCAATAGTTGGAAATTCGAAACGAAAACCTACAACTAGGGAGCTGAGTTTATAAAAATTCAGTTTGAAAAGATGTGTGCAAAGAGAATATCTCGTTATGCTTCGATAAATCAATTGCACATGTACAAGTTTAAAGACCCCCAACAGGGGCAATAAAAACAAAAAGAGATCAAGCAAAACAGAAAACAAAATTTTGGGTATCTCAAAACTCTGATTTTATTCATCCATTAAAATGAGCTTATTACAGGCATTCACGACATTGAACTTGGTCCTATGACCCAAATTCCTACTGTCCTAACAGACTTCAACAAAAACAAAAAAAACTAAAATAACGCCGATCATGAGCTCAACTTACTAATGGCAAGATGAAATTTCTAAAAAATAGAAAAAAAAACAAAAAAAAAAAACAAAATTTTTTTTTTGGCGACACACTCACTTCCTACCCCATAAAAAATAAAAAAAAATAGAAAAAAATTTGTTGGCACACCCTGTGTCGCCCACCCTATAAAAAAAAAAATAGTAATAATTTTGTTTGCGGCACACCTCATGCCACCCCCATTAAAAAAAACAAAAAGAATTTGTTTGGCGGCACACGCCCATGTCGACCGGGCGACGCGCCCCATGCCCCCCACCCCAAAAGAAAAAAAAAATTTTTCCTTTTTTTTTTTTGTTTGGAGGCACACCTTGTGCCGCCCACCCCATATAAAAAATTAAAAAAATAATGGGCGACACGTCTCGTGTCGCCCATCTGTGCTGCACGCCTCGTGCCGCCCACCCATTATAATAAAAAGTTTTTTAGAAAATTTTGAAAAATAAAAGAGGATTCCAGAATCCCAGGAAATCAATTAGAATGCAAAACAAAATTCTGGATAGGTCACAATTTCATATTTTATTCATCCTCTGAAAATGGCTTCATTACATGCATTCTCACGATCAAATATGATATTAAGACTTTCCTATTGTCCTAACAAACTTCAACAAAACTATTAAAAAATAGTGTTGATCATGAGATCAACTTATTCATGCCAAAAATAAATAAATAAAAATAAAAAAAAGATAATATGTTTGGTTATTCAGTCTTCGGCTTCGGCTCAACGCCCTTCTCCTTGAGTTATGCTACGAATGCCACCCATCGACCCAATTCAGCTTCAGCATCTTCCAAAGTAACGTCAGATGCGTCCTCATTCGATTTGATTCGTTTATTAGAACAAGAGGTACTATCTTCCCAAGAATCATAGTTCGTAGTAGTGTTGGGCCTGTCTCGCTTAGCCAGCCCCTCCCTAGAAGATGACTTCTTTCCTTTCCATGACAAACTCGCCTTGACCAGAAGAGTGAAAGAATGTCAACGAAGCAGAAAGATAGGGCGACAATCGATCACCTCTCCTGAAAAGGTATAATTCTGAGTATGGCAAAACTGGTAAATCACTCTCTGAGGGAAGTACCCCTCTGTGAAGTGGTGCCCCGCCAGAATAAGGCATGAATGCCCCATAGCGAGTAGCAATAGAGACATTTTCAAGACCCTTGATCACCCAATCGAATGACGACAACTCGTCAAGAATCTTGCAATAATAATTGACATTCTGGGGTCGAGTGGTGTCATTGACATATGCCAATCCCAGAGCAGCAGATACAGCCGTCGTTGATCGGGGAGGGCGGACAACAACGACATGTTCGTAAGCCCAAATCTACAAAAAATCAGGACACTGTCCTCAAAACCGAGTTCCAAGGGAAAAATAAATAAAATTATGTTAAAAATGTACCTGCAAAATCAGGACACTGCCCTCAAGAAATCAGTCACCTTGGGTGACCCAGTAGTGAAGACCTCGGTATATGCCCGCTAACACAATCGGAACAATGGTGTAACCCGCTTGTTCTCAGAAGGCATGGACTAAAGGAATCGGAGAGCTACGAACTGTCTTACGACCACTCGGGAAAAGAACAGAGCGTAACAACACAAAAAGAAATATACGGATCTGTTCGGCGGCTCAAGATTGCTCTCTATTCCGGACTAGCAACTCCATAGCAACCCACTGACCATGTGAAGAATAAGCAGCTCCCAACAATCACGCACCCATGATAGAATGGTCATCGGTGGCAGTGGAAGGTTGATATGCAATCCCGGCTAGGTTCAGGCTAGAAATCCTGACGACTTCGTCTGTCTCACCTGTAGGAAGAAAGAAAGTATTTGTTTGGTAGTTAAACCTTTCAGCAAGAGCTTCGAGAAGTGGAAATTTCACATGGCTAGAGGCCATGTTCTAGATGACTATCATCGAGATTGAGGCCAGAAGGGCCATGATCTCGGGCCATTGCCGAGCGGAAAGAAACCAATCCCGAAACCACAACCCAATAACAGGGAAGCCATTGACACATCGAGGAACTTCACCCGATCGAAGGCCCTATGAAATATGAGAAGGCAGACCTTTAGGGAAGTGCCTGACCCTAGGGAAAAGTGGCAAGCCTCCTCCTCTCTGTCATTGTCAACTCGCTCGAGAACCTTTCCTTTGCCCTTGGAGATCGCGTTGTCCTTTTTAGGAGCCATGAAAGCTTGAAGTTGAGAGCAAGAAATATGTAAAAACCGAGGGAAGATGATGAGGAAGGGAGAGGAAGAAAATTGAGTTTGAAATATGAGGGAAGAATGGGAGGGGGATGATTTTTATTAAAAAAAAAAAAGAAGTAACCTGACCCAAAACGTGTCCTATAGTTATCCACTTCGGCCAACAACAGCTCTAAATAACCCTAAAGCCAAGAAAAAATAAAAAATAAAAATAAATTTTTTTTTTGGGTGACATGGTCCATGCCGCCCAATTCCATACTCAGACTTAGGTGACACGACCCATGCTGCCCGGGTGACACAGTCCGTGTCGCCCAAATTTTATTTACCAAAAAAAAAAAAACATTTTGCTTGGCTGCACGCCTCGTGCCACCCAGGCAACACACCCCATGCCGCCCACCCCATAAAAGAAAAAAAAAAAAAAGAAGAAGAAGAAGAAAATTTTTTAGGTGGGCGACACACCTAGTGCCGCCCTAGCGACACGCCCTGTGTCTCCCAGCTCTGGGTGACATGCCCCGTGTCTGATCCCAGGACATTTTAATAATAAAAAATCATCTTTTTATAAAATGAATTTTTGAAATGGACTGTTTTCAAATGATTTTGAAGTACATTGGCTTCAGAAATCTTGTTAGATGCTCCATGGTGGCATGATCCTAAACTGCCAATCCATTTTCGAAAAATAACAATTTCAAAAAATTAAAAAAGAAATTCTCCTCTGTGGCATGAGCCTAAACTGCCAACCAATGTTCCGTAAATTTCGGTCCTCGGTGGCATGAGCCTAAACTGCCAACCAATGTTCTGCAAATTTTTGTCCTCGGTGGCATGAGCCTAAACTGCCAACCAATTTTCCAAAAAATTTCAAAAAATTTCAAAAAAATAAAAACGCTCCGCAGTGGCATGAGCCGAAACTACCAACATAGTTTCCAAAATTTTTTTTTAAAAAAAGAAAAACAAATTCAAAAGATAGAAACACTCCTTGGTGGCGTGAGCCTAAACTGCCAACCAAAAGTCCGATCCAGGGCACAACCACTCTGTTTCAATGAAAAAATGTCAAACTCGTGCGATGTTAAAGAGCCAAGACACAAAAAAAGTCTAACTTGTGTGACGTAAAAGAGCCGAGACAGGAAAAACGTCAAAATCATGCGACGTTAAAGAGCCGAGACAGGAAAAAAGTCAAACTCGTGCGACGTTAAAGAGTCAAGACAGGAAAAACGTCAAACTCGTGTGACGTTAAAGAGCCGAGACAGAAAAAACTTCAAACTCATGCGACATTAAAGAGCCGAGACAGGTAACATCTAGCCCCGTATGACGTAAAATATCGGATGTGTTTAAGGCATAACCATCCTGTTTAATGTGTTCAGGGCACAACCACCCTGTATAAACATCTAGCCTCGTATGATGGTAAAGGTCGGGTATATCCAGTTCAACGTCAAACTCGTGCAACGTAAAAGAGTCGAGACAGGTACCGTCTAACCTCGTATGATGTAAAATGTCGGATGTGTTCAGGGCACAACCACCCTGTTCAATGTTGTTCTGGGCACAACCACCTTGTTCAATGCGTTCAAGGCACAACCATTTTTGTTTACACATCTATCCCCATATGACGTAAAAAAGTCGAGTATATGGTCTATTGCTGCATGACATTAAACTGCTTAGAGGGCTCCGTGGTTGCAGGAGTTAAACTGCTAACCAACCTTGTTTTTCAAAATATCTTTCTCTTTTCAAAACTTTCACTATATATTTCTTGTGATTTCAAAAACTTTAATTTCTTCATTAAAATCATAACTTGTCCCTGCTCCGGTTTCCATTTCAAATCTCCCCTACTTTCAAAATTTCTAAAAAATATTTTAAAACGAAGGAGCTTGGACATCTGTATATGATGATTACCACGTTTGCCACGATTGCCGCATTGCTGCCTCGTCTCTCACTTTGAATTCGGCCAGACAAGTCTCTTCCTATAAAAAACTTTTCCCTATAGACAGCCTTAGGAAACCCTAAGGAAATCAAAGAAAATGCCAAGGTTAAAAATTTCAAACTGTAAAACCCCTGAAATTAAGTGGCATGGCCAGAAAATCCAACTCGAGATTCAAGCTTGTATAACTCATCGACATCTCACGCCGAAAACTCTAGGAGGAAAAATGCCCTACGTCGGTGATTGATGAGCACAATGACTTGGAGGGATAGTTGGTGTGCCCCCTGACCATGTGATTTCAGGATGAAATTTAAAATGTATGCTTTATCTTTGACATTCAACTGCCCCCCGAAAGACAGGGAACGCCAGAGCATCTACTTCTTTGCCACTAACCTGTCCCCTAAAGGACAAAGAGGCGCAACTGTAGACACCTCATTTTAAATCTGGCAAATTATGTGGTTTCTTGAACCTTTAGGATCATACTTAACTTAAGAAATCCAAATCCATAGTTCACATAACCTATCTTGTGACCCGGAACTAGTCTGGCTGCCCGGAACCCTGCAGAAACTGTTTTGACCTAGATTAAAATAAAAGCCCTGTTTTACCAAACAATTCATTTAAAATAGCAAAAGACTCTGTTTGGACCCAATTTTTTTTTGATAGCTTCACAAGAGGATGAGGAACACACCTAAAGAGAAATTTTTTTTATTTGGAGCATTTTTTGTTTATGTGGCATGGGCTATGCCATGCATGCGACACGGGCCGTGTCGCTCAGCCTTGGGCGACACAGGGTGTGCCGCCCAGCCATTGGTGGCATGGCTCGTGTCGCCCGGGTGACGTGACCCATGCCACCCAGCCTAGATTGATTTTTTTCATTTTACTTGAGCGGCATGCCCCGTGTCGCCTGGACAACATGCACCATGCCGCCCAAATCCACCTCCCTAAAATGGTATCTTTGACTAGGGGGATTTGTTTGTTGCGTAAGTTGATTCTCCCCAACAAATTTGGCCCCCTTTTGAGGATATTTTTGGGGACCATATAGGGGGGGATGCAGAGAGAAACAGGGGGACTTCAGAAAAGGAAAGGATAGAGAGAGAAAAACCCTAGTAGAGAGAAAAAGAAACAGGAGAGATAGATATGGAAAACCTAAGGGAGTTACATGAGAGAAAACCCTGGAAATTGCGTCAGGAAGCCTTAGCCCCTTAAAAGAAACCCCAGATTTACCCTTAGGACACAGACCGGATCTACTCTTAGGTCACAAAACCCAAAACCAAAGCCTTCACTACCAGAGACTCTCTGATCGACTTCTGGACTAGAAGGGCAAAAGGAACTGGTTCTGATATGGGCAAGCCCTCGAAGGCTCGGGAAGCCTGGGCCATCCGACGCCGGTCTGGTATTCTCTTCACCTTCATTTCCTCTTTTCTTTCATTGTATTTATTTTATTTTGATTTGGCTTTGATTTGTTTTGATTGAAAATCATGTTTTGAAATGCTTTGGATCACACTGGCTCTGCCACAGATCTAAGAGCAGATTTGCTTATTTTTAGGCAGATCTGGCCTCATAATTCAGATTGTTCCCACTTTCTCTACCACTTGTTTTTCATTTCATTTTTATCAGTTTAAAGTGTCAGATCAGAGTGATCTTCATCCACAAATCTCTCTATTTTTCACGGTAAATACGCCGTCCGCAAGAGACGTGTGGCCTTCTCGTGTTGCCAACGACGATGCTTCTTGCCATCCATGGGTTTCTCTCGTGTCCCACGTCTAGTGTCGTGTGCATCACGGGGAGCTATCACCATGAGCCTCATTAGAAGCCAGTGTGGCCCATAAGGGACACGATGTCTTCTCTTGTTGCTAACGGTGAAGATCACCGCCTTCTGGATTCTTCCCCCCCTTCGCTGTCTCATTTTATCTCTCTTCATTCCCTTTTCTTCTCTTCTTTCTTTTCTATTCTCATTTGACTGAGGGTAGACTTGGCCTAGCACTGCCATATCGGCCTCGATTTCGAGTAGTATTGCCGTTGTGTTGGTCCCAAGTACCATGCCCGTCTTGCTACCACTCCGAGTCGGTAACTTTCTAGTTGTCATGCTAGTCTCGCCTCTTCATCAAGTTCTCTCGTCTTTTCTATCTTCATTTAAACTTTCCACTTCATCACTCTAACTTCTCATATTCTTAGCCATGTGAATGTGTGTTGTCCTAAGATAAGGGTGGGCCTTTCGACCCACTTTTCTTGCAAATTAGCGATAGTAGTGTTGTGCAAAAAACAAGGTGATCGAAGGTCAAGGGAGGCGATTCCGAACCAGCTAACGTAGTTGGGGGGCTTTCCTCGTGATCTGAGAGGGCGCCCATGAGAGTCGGCCCGAGTAAGTCCCGAATCCACCTTAAATTCCTCTCTCATATGTTGGTATACTTACCCTTGCTCTTGAGCAAGGTTTGTGAAAGAGCGATCTCAAGTCTTGGGTTCACTAGAAACTTGAGATACGTGCCGCCAGATCATCTAGATTCGGAGGGTGAGATCGAGGCACTTAACCACCTTGGTGACTCCATTGGGGACTTATTACCCATTCGTCGGTTCGATCTTGTTTGATCATTATCATCTTTTACTTTCTGCACTACTTTTTATGACACTTGGGTTATTCAATCTTTTCATCCTAGTCAGGGACTTTTTTATCCCCACACTCGTGACTGTCCCAAGGAAGTGAATAGCTCAAGCTTCCTTCCCTACACTCCTCATGAGTCGGAACTCATAGTTCGACTCCCAGGTTCTTTCCTGGGTTGGTGCGAGAAGGGACTTGAAGGTCCCTGACTCCCTGCATCCTCACCTTGGTGAACCCTCCATAAAGGCCCCTTACATTGGTCGCACATCGGCTACCGTCCACTCTCATGTCCACTCTCATGAAAGACAATCAAGTTGCCATCGCTTACCCCTCGAACTCCTTCACTACCCCGAACCTCTACACTTGGAGGCTTGGCACATGGAGGCGGAAATCCTGGGGTCCCCACCCCACGCACAGACCTAAGAGGTCATGGTCCAATCACTCGAGCCACAGCTCAGGGCAACTTTCATGCTGCCTCAAACTCGTGTTTCGGGTTAGGCCTTCTCGGGCCGAACCCTGCACACGCCATGCATCCCACAACTTGGGGCAGCGTCAGTTCGAGCACATGAGGGTCGACCACTTTGTCCTCCCTCTCACCACACACAGCTTTACCCTGTGTCAGATAGGGGCCTCCAGCTTCCATGGCAGCAACCCAGGTTGCCCTCAGTCCTTGGACCCCATTCTTTACTTCTGATAATAGACACAGCCCTCGTCTGCTGAAGAAAAGCGGGGCAGTCCAAGTTTCAGGTTCGGTTCTGGAAAGAGGTCTATAGCTGCATTAGGATCACGTAGAAGAAAGGTCTGCAGATTCAGACCAAAGAAACCCCCAAGGCAGTTGAGGTTACCACCTTTGGTGATATCCTGCCTCGTAATCCTTTCTTCCCTCTGCGGATCCCAGAGCCCGAGCCAGTCCAAGAGTATTGCTCAGTGATCATTGCTCAGAAGCTGCGGTCCCAAGAACGTTGAGAACCGGTCCTCACAAGGTCGGCATAGATGGCTCGAGTCTAGTCAGGGCATGCTAAGCCCCTGTAGACTGACTTGCCATGCACGACTCGCCAACCCAGCCCATCTACTACTCTACCCCGCTCTGACCTTCCAAAAGAAACGGTCAGTATCATGGTGATTAACTAGCCGAATGACGCCCAAGAAGAGCAGATGAACATGTTCGAGGTAATGATGCAGTCCATCCTCGAAAAGATGGAACGTTTAGAAGCCTCCAGGTCCCCTTCTTCTCATCATGAGACCGATTCCTTGTCTGGCGAAGACACAGTTTCTTGGCAATCTCCCCCATCGGTCTCCCAAGACAGCTCTCATTCTCTCGGGTTTTCCTAGACCGACATGAATGCCATGGTGGCTCATAACCTCAAGAACAAGGTCCCATGCATGCAAGAGGCTCCTCTCTGCTAGAAGCTGTACCCCTTATACATCAACCAAGTGCTGTTTCCCCTGAACTATCAAAAGGGAAAGCTCCCGCTGTTCAATAGTACTACGTCCCCACACCAGCATATTTCTCAATTCCAAGCGACTTGTCGAGAGATGGCAATCGACGGGCTACTACTCCTCCGTCAGTTTGTCGAGACTCTCGAAGGGCCAGCCTTCCAGTGGTATGCTAGGCTGCCTCTAAACTCGGTGCACACCTGGCAGGAAATGGAGCAGTTGTTTTACCAACGTTTCTACGAAGTCCAACGGAACGTGGAAACCATTGAGCTCTTCACTCTGACTCAAGAACCTGGTGAGCCAGTTGGCAAGTACATCGCCCGATGGAGAGAGCTGGCAAGTTTTCATGCTGCTCCCATGACTGAAAAAGAAGCTGTCCAGACCTACATACGGAACATGCTTCTTGAGATCGCCCTGCATGTCGAGGCTTCCAATCCAACCTCCATGTCATAGCTCATCTCTAAAGAAATTCTTATTGAGGGTCTGTCCAAGCACCATGGCGGATCTCGTCAGCAACCTGTGGTTCGAACTCCTACTCCAACAGTCAGGGAAACCAGCAAAAAGCAGTGATCAATGTGGCTGTCACGTTGACCGACACTAACAAAGCCACCCCTCAAACCCTAGACGTCTCCAAGGCACAAACGCCTTAGACTAGGGGCAAGCAACAGTCCTACAACAAGGTCCTGCCTCCCAAAAACATAAAGCGAAGTGACTTCTGGACCTAGCACCAGAATAAGGTGTACCCCTTCGATAAGGAGTGGACTCCTGCACTGCTTCGACTACTATTGTAGCAAAACACGATCCAGTTGCTGGAGGTCAGCACTTAGAACAAGCTAGACAGGAGATGCATAAGAGGTGCTGCGCCTACCACAGGAAAGTAGGCTACCCCACTCAGGATTGCTATAAGCTCAATGACACTATCGAAGCCCTTATTAACAAGGGTCAGATAAAGCTCGAAGAGTTAAAGAAAGCGTTTGGGGCAATTGAGGCTTCTCACATAGTGACAATACAAGAAGATGATAGAGCACCCGCCATCCTCCGTGCACTATTTTCCATAATGCTCGAAGAGGAACACATCATGCCAAAGTCGACAAGGCAGCCCAAGTTCCTGCCCCTAAGAACTGAGAACCTTTGGTGCTCGTATCACCTGATACGAGGCCATGACGTGAGCGAATGCACTGGCTTCCACGAACTCTTGGCAAAGAAGATGCAGAAATGCCAGGAAGCTCATGGTGACCCAAAAGGACGCCCTTAAGTCCCTCTTCCACCAGTGTGAGAAGAACTCCCAACGCAAGCCTCGGGAAGCGTTGAGCTAGATCCTTTGCTGACCCTCTTCGAGACAATGCTTTAATAGGGTCTTGTCACTCCCAAACCCGCCAGGCAACCTAAGAGCCTTGCTCAGGGTACAGAAAACCTCTAGTGCCCATATCACCAAGTATTGGGCCACGAGTTGAAAGAATGCTCTAGGTTCGAAGCTATAGTCATTCAGAAGGTGCAGGAAGGCCACATTATTTGTGCCGTTCTCCTAAGGCACTTCCAAGCCATCCCTCCCGTCCAAGAGGAAGCCCCACTACAGGTCCCCTATGAGCATACGATGGACCCTTTAGAGCCCTCGACTTCTCAGCCTTGAGAAGTCTACCATGGGCAAAGTAGGCTCAAATCCTTGAAGCGTGAGGCAGTCTACCAAGATAGGACTACTCATCAGCCTGATAGGGTGAACTAAACCCCTCCTCAGGGATCCAAAATGAGACATGCACCCATGTCCACTCGTCGAAGAAATCGTATCCGTCAGCCACCGGTTGAGGAAGAGTTTCTCAGGCTCCTTCCTCCACTGCCAACCTTACAGGACTTCATCCCAGGCGCAACTCGTCTTATCCTATTGTCCAATCAGACGGATGTCTTGGAGTCATTAACAGCTCGGGAGTCGTCCAATATGGGCGACGACGCTAAAAGCCCCCCACAACGGTCAAAGTAAGGGCAAGACGTAAAAATCCCCTGCATAGGTCCAATTTCAGTGACAACAAAAAAAGCTATCCAAAACATTCTAACTCTTCTTCTTCTCCCACCTCTTCTATTTCTTCCACAGGTGCAACTTGATAGTGCCCGGACTTCAACATTCTAAATAGAGAACACGGAGGCACCAGCCTTAGCAGGTCGCAGCGGAAGCGCCTAAGAAAGATGTTGGCCCAGGCGGCTGAATTCTTGACAGTCGTCGACGCCCTGTCAACCCAAGCCAAGACCGAGCCATCTTCAAACTCCTATTCCCACGAGTTCTGTCATATGATTCAAGTTCATGAAGCTTCACCCAGTTCGGGGCAAGTACCGAGTGACCCTAGTCCCAAAGTCATGGACTCCCCGTTCGAATGTGACCATTTCATTGCTTGGTCTGGCCAGGGACCAGATATCATCTCTCCCACTGGGCCCCTCCTTGAAGCAGAAATGTCAGGATCATGTTTCTATGCACTTGATGTTGATGAGAAGCATCTTGAATCCCCAAACGAAGAGTTACAAGAGGCTCCAGAAGTGGGAAGAAGGTGGTCAGGCCATAGTTGACGAGCTTGAAGAGATAAACTTAGGGGATGAGGTCGACCTAAGGCCAACTTTCATCTCAGCAAAAATGTCCCCAAGAGAGAAATAAAGTTATATTGCCCTTCTCCGAGCGAATCGGGACATCTTCGCCTGACATTATCATGAGATGCCTGGTCTAGACCCTTAAGCCATTGTACATCGACTCGGTATTAATCCAATCGTCAAACCCATAAAGCAGAAATCAAGAAGGTTTAGACCCAACCTCGAGATGCAGATCGATCCTAAGGTGAACAAGCTCTGACAAGGTGGATTCATAAGTGAAGTCAAATACCCGGGATGAATGGAAAATCTTGTCCTAGTCAAGAACAAGAATGGCCAAATCAGAGTCTGTATTGACTTCCACAACTTGAATGCCGCCTGCCAAAAGGACGACTTCCCCCTGCTGTTCACCGAGATGCTTGTTTATTCCGCTGCTCATTGCCAAATCTTCTCCTTCATGGATGGATATTCTGGTTATAATCAAATCAGGATGGCATCAGAAGATGAGGAGGCCACTGCGTTCTTGACCCTAAAAGGTGTCTTTTGCTACACTGTGATGCCTTTAGAGTTGAAGAATGCCGGTACCATGTACCAGCAAGCTATGAAGACCATCTTTAAGGATATGACCCACAAGGAGGTCGAGTGCTATGTGGATGACTTGGTGGTGAAGTCTGAAATAAAGGACGCTCACATACAAGACTTTAAAAAGGTATTTGAACAACTGCAGCGTCACTAACTCAAGATGAACCCTAGAAATGCACCTTTGGCGTAGGCTAAGGAAAATTCTTAGGGTTCATCATGAGGTACCGTGGGCTCGGGATTGAGCCAGTCAAAATCAAGGCAATTCAGGATATGTTGTCGCCTACGAACCTGCATGAACTATGGTCCCTCCAAGGATAGCTCGCCTACATTCGAAGGTTCATCTCAAACGTTTCAAGGCAATGTAGGCCCATTTCACACCTGCTGAAGAAGGACACTCCCTTCATATGGGATGGGGTGTGCCAAGCTGCACTCGATGACATCAAGCAATATTTGTTGAATCCCCCAGTGCTCTCTACACCAGTGTTAAGAAGGCCTCTTATCCTATACGTGAATGCCCTTGATGAGTCACTTGGGGCACTCCTAGCATAGAACAATGATGGGGGAAGGAAACAATGCTCTATTATCTCAGTCGCAGGATGCAAGGAGCCAAGAAGAATTACCCTCTCATCGAAAAGATGTGCCTAGCCTTGATTTTTGCGGTACAGAAACTCCGCCAATACTTGCTCGGTCATGAGGTCAAACTAATCTCAAAGGCGGACCCAGTCAAGTTCCTTATGACAAGGCAATGCCTATTAGGACACCTGGCTAAGTGGGCATTATTGTTGATGAAGTTTTTTGTGAGGTACCAGCTATGAGTTTTTTGATATTCTAGGTGCAACGGCAGTGGTCTGGTACTGTTTTGAAGCTCCTAAAATAAGCTATAGTTATAGGGTCTCTTTGTGGCGTGATAGTACTTTTTCCAAGGTTGCATAGTATTATGCTTATTCTGCAATGTTCCCTTGTTCTGGCGGTGTCTTGGGTACCAGCAGGACTAGGTCGTCACTGGCTCTCTCCTTATTAGTATCAGGGATGTAGGTACGTAAAAAATGGCGTACAACATGGGGACTAAGTATATTCACAATTTTCATTGGCCATTCTCAACCCAATATTCATTGATGGTTTATTAGAATGTATCTGGTCTTGTTTAGGACAAAAGTATACCCAACATATATTAGAATATAAATGTTACGAAGTGCTATGATTTCACATGGACGGTTTGTGCACTTTAACACACACATGCACACAGTAGCACAAGATTAAATAAATTCGTCAGTAGGCCAAAGCTCACTACTTGCATGTGCTACCTCAATATCAAGGATATTGGAGGATGAGATATACACATGGTGTGCTTCTCACCTCGATTAATGATTGAGATAAGATTCCATAAGGGAATTGACATGATCTATTCAAATTGATGTCCCTAAGATCATGTAGCCTATAAGTAGCTAGGGATGGATATTGAGGATGTTTCGAGCACTAGGTGGCGATCGGTTGCATGGTTGTGACGAGACTATATAACCTGCATAGTGTGGATTTTGATACACATTTAATGTGAAGTACCATGATGTATGGTATTACCATAAGTGGTATATTAATGACCAAAAGACCTATTCGTGTGAAAAAAGATTATCAATGTTCCTTTTTGCTACTATGTGAGGTTAATAAGCAGGTGACCCATGATGCCCTCATAGACCTTATACTACATTAAGAAAATTTTCTTCAATCATTTACTTTGGCACGTACTCCAAAAACTCAAGTATGAGACTTGTCTGTGACATTGTTGCGACAATAGTCGAGTCAAAGTAGAATAATGTATGTCATAAGGGAATACCATTTGATATTACACTGTGTTTTGGTACCATGAGGAAATGGTACACAGTGCGTGCATTGAAAATACATGTGTCCAAATGGGCTAAGAGTTCTTTTGAGCCAAGCTCATGAGGGATTAGTTGAGAACTTAGTTCGATGTGGTTAAATTGGGTCTAATAAAGGTGGAGCTACTTTTGTTTTTATAAATATTGGAGAAATGAAATGTTCCATGCCCGTTGGTTGGAAACTTGATATATTTCTCTTTAATAGAATGTTCGCTCTAGTAGGTCACACACCGCATTTTCGCACTGCGTGAAAGAAAACTCACAAATACAATAATGAATAACAACTCTTACTTGATCATATAACCTCTCTCACATAGGGTACTAGTGAGAGATGTAGACATGAAGGTACATTCCTAGTGGGAGAGCACACCTATGAGGACCACAATCCTTGCATGTCCCACGTTACTTTGTGAGAGGGAGCTGAAGAGCATGAGGGGGTTACACTCTCATGCAGAATATACACCATGCACCTTAATGGTGGACCATTCATGGGGGGATACACCCACATGAATAAGGGCATGGGAGGGCTTCCTCTCATTATAACAAAGGGAGAGGTGTAGGCCTCAACACACAACAAAGGGTGTAAGAGAGTAGGAACTCCTCTTGAGAGAGAAAGAGAGACAGATAGAGAGAAATAATTGAAGCACTCTCCCATTTCATTTGTAAGGAGAGACCTAGCCCCAAGATATAAAGAGTTGTACGAGAGAGTCGAGCTTAGACTGCTCATTGTCTTATATGTATACATTCTTTTAGTATTAGTGAGCTTCCACCTCGCTTGAGATTTGTGGTGTGGAAATGATTTCGGCAACTCTAATAGTTGTTGAACTTCCCTATGTAAGTTGATCATTCCTTTCCAAATTCATTCATTACAACTTGTTTCCTAGTGCTTAGGTATGATACTCGGTTCCCAATTGTGTAATATTTACTTCCATTTCGGCTATTGGACTGGTTTTTCCAACAATACCACATGGCTCTCACGATATTATTATCATCCGGCAGGGGTGTATGATGTCACAAATATCGAACAACATGTATTGGGGCTTGTCCGATGTTTCAAATGTTAGACATATCCAACTTGTCCCTTGCCCTCCTGGTTAGCCCTACACCTTAAATAAAATAAAATAAAATACAAATCTGGTTAATGTTCCAATCGTTGGAATTTGGGGAAAATTTTTTTAAAAAATATAAAAAATGCCTTGTGGTCGTTTAAATATGCACCTACCTCATGTTATTAATATTGGACTGTTGAACTTCTATGTAAAATTTGATTAATTTTGAACCTCTGTGTAATCACCATAGTTGTATAGGTTACTGGTTAGGTGCCTCGATCTCGCCCTCCGGATCTAGATGATCTGGCAGCACGTATCTCGAGTTTCTAGTGAACCCCAGACTTGAGATTGTTCTCTCAAGAACCTTGGTCGAGAGCAAGGGCAGGTATACCAACCGATAAGAGAGGAATTTAAGGTGGGTTCGGGACTTACTCGGGCTGGCTGGCGTAGGCGCCCTCTTAAATCACAAAGAACGCCCCCCAGTTGCTTTAGCTGGTTCGGAATGGCCTCCCTTGACCTACTATCACCTTGTTTTTTGCACAACACTACTATGGTTAATTTGCAGACAAGTGGGTTGAAAGGCCCAAGCTTGTTCTAGGGCAACACACATTTGCATGGCTAAGAATGTGAGATGTTTGAGTGATGCAGTGGGAAGTTCAAATAAAGATAGAAAAGGGAAGAGAACTTGATGAAGAGGTGAGACTAGCGTGACAGTTGGAAAGTTACCGACTCGGAGTGGTAGCAAAACATGCATGGTACTCGGGACCAGTGTGACGACAATACTACTTGAAACCGAGGCAGATATGGCAGTGCTAGGCCAAGTGTACGCTCAATTAAATGAGAATAGAAAAGAAAGAAGAAGTATCTTCTTGATTATCAATTTTTTGTATATTCTTGTATTATTATTATTATTATTTAGGAAAATAAATTTTATGTTACTTTTAATTGTATCTTGAGTATGTGGCTAAAAAATTCCTATTATGCAGGAGTTTGGTGGCAAGTATGTGGAGAAAGCATTCCACTGGTTTGAATGGTTGCCACTCGGATTTTGAGCCAATCATGTAGCTCATCAGCATGCGAAAGAAATTGGTGTGCTTTTTTGGCAACTCAAACCAAAAAAAGGAATAGATTGACACCAACTATGTTAACCGACTTGGTTTACATACGAGTGAACTCGAAATTGGAGTGCTTTTTAGGCGACTCAAACCAACAAAAGGAATAGATTGACACCAACTATGTTAACCGACTTGGTTTACATACGAGTGAACTCGAAGATGATGGCTGCATAACGTGAACATAAAATTCGAGATTGTAATGTAATTAATCTAGAACAACTTGGTTCATTGCCGGAAGAGGTTTCCAAAGAGGTGGAACACGAGGACACCTCTCCAGATGATGATAATGATGATGCATGGCTACATGACTTGGGGATTACACCTTCCCAAACTCCTGACTTTTCTTTACCTTGCCTTATGCTTAATTTTGAATATTTCTAGTTAATTATGTTTTGAATATTGGATGACTGGATGAGAGTCATGAGTCTTCTAAATTAATTGACTTAATTATATCAGTCTAGTAAAGTTTTTATGAATGGATTAGTTATTGATGGTTTTGACATAATTTTTATTTTTCAGAATTTCAAAATTTCTAACATTCTAACTTATCCGATTTTTTGAGCTCAGTTTGATATATTGGCGATATCTTTACATGAAGTATTTTTTTCGATCCGTATTATCCAATTTTTTCATCCGACTTTTTAAAATAAAAACAAAATTTTCCCGATTTTAAGGTAAGCCGATTTATTGAAAGTTCCTGAGTTGCTAACTTTGGTTCCACCTGACCCGCAGCCCCTAGGCTGTTGCGGGCAAATGAAAGGGGCAAGACCCCGAGGCTGTCACGAGCCCCACCAGTTTGGACATTGGCCCCAAGGCCTTCAAGCGCCGAGTCCGGCAGCAGCAAAACCCTAGCGATATTCCAAATTCGACTAGAGAAAGGTAACAAGAAAGTTGCACAGAGCTGACTCCTCAAATCGAGAAGCATGCCACTATTTGAAGGTATTTTTCAACACTTATATCCTCGATAGGAATAAGGAGAATGCAGTTGTGACCTAGGACCACAGGTACCAAAATGCATGTGGACTACAGAAGCCCCTGATCTAGAAGTAAAATTTTCAAAAGTATCAGAATGGCCCAAGAAGGTTCAAAATCATGTCTAAAGGTCTCTTAAGAACACCTGCCAAGTTTCGTCGTAATCCGACGAGTTTAGGGTAGTGCAAATGTAGAAACAGTTTTGGAAAAATGACCTCTATCGCCCTGGAGATGAACCTTATAACTACATCCCTTTCACCAAAGCATGAAATGATCATGGGATTTCCATTGGATCTGAAATGTCCTAAAGCCCCTAGGGACCAAGTTTTGGCTTGATCGGATATTTCTAGATCAATTTATGGCCAAATTACCCAAAACGGGTAGGCCTCACGCTATTTTCGTGCACCCTCAGTGAACCAGTTCCATTAATGGATACTGTGTTTTTTAGTTTCAGGCTGCAATTTAAAAGGCTATATCTCTCTCATCCTAGATCAGATCAAGCTCAAATTTTAGGAGCATGTTCGTCTCGTCGACCTGAGCATTTCGATATGTGGCACGATGTTTGAACACATTTTTTAGTACCTTGGTCTCTGATGCGGAATAAAGGAGAAAGCCAGTCAATAAAGCTTGATATACAATGAAATTCTTGACAGTCTCAGAATTATCCTAGAATGGGCTAGAATCTTCCTACGTACTTTAAAAGGCCACCTGCCAAGTTTCGTCACAATCCGACATGTCTAAGGATGTGTAAAGAAACAATTCGAAAAAATCAGCCTCAAGTACCGAGAAACAGACCTCATAACTAGAGCTATATTTTTGGTGTATCAAATTATCGTGGAACCACTGCCATTGGATCTGACATGGTAAAAAACACATAAGGTTCAAGTTTCGGCTCAAACAGATATACTAGGACAAAGTTATAGGCGAAACATTAAAGAGGGGTGGGCCGCACACTATTCCCGTGTAGCCTCCCTGCATCAAAACACCATTAATGATGATTGTTTTTGTAGTCTCGGGTAGTAAATTTTGGGGGCCATATCTCACTCGTCCCAAGTCTGATCACGCTCTACGAGAAAGCAACTATTTTTCAGCCAAACGAGCGCCAAAGCAAGCCCATATCAACCATGAAAGTTCACGCACATTCTAGGGCAGCAGCATGGACTGTTTTGAAATTCTATAAATTGTTAGGCAGGGGAAAAACAATCATTTTGTACCTATTTTTAGATTTTTCTTTATTCAAAACAATTGTAATTATCATCAATTGGGATATTTTTTGGGCATCCACCCATGTTTGGGCCCAATTCTATATATACATGCTAAACTTAATTGTAAAAGGTTCTACATTGAGCAATAAAATTTTGAGATTTTCTTTGAGTTCGTGGGTGCGTCTTGGAGAGAGAGAGAGGAGAGAGCAGAAAAGAGCTGGTACCCCTCGGTAAGGTAATTTTTTCTCTCCTCTTTTCTCTTTAATTTATCTCTTTCTCTCTCCTTTCGTCTATCTCTATCTCTCTCCTTTCCTCTCGTTTATCTCTTTCCATCTCTTGTCTCTCTTTTCTCTCTCCTCCTCTTTCTTTCTTTCTCTCCTCTTCCACTTCTTCTCTCTGTCTCTCTCAAACAGGCATGACAGTGACCATCGTCGTGCATGTCTCTCTCTCTCTCTCTTTTCTTCTTCCTTTCTCTATTCTCTTTGCTTTATCTCTTTTCTCTCTCTCTCTCTCTTTCTTTCTCTTTTCCATCCTTCCTCCTCTCTCTTCTCTATCTTTCTCTATCTCTGTCTGAACATGCATAATGATGGTAACACCATGCATGAATCTCTCTTCCTGTTTTCTTCTTTCTCTAACACACACAGTGGTGGCAACGCCATGAGTGTTTCCTTCTCTCCTCTGTTCTTATTCTTCTTCTCTCTTCCTTAATCTCTTTCTTTCTCTTTCCTTCTTCCTCCTCTGACTCTTTCTTAATCTCTCTCTTCACTTTCTTTTTCATCTCTCACTGTTCACCTTCCTTCTTTCTCTACTTTCCTTTTCTCTTTCTCTTCCCTAGATCCGCTTTGTTTTTCTTTATTTGACTTTGCTATTTCCTTTTTTTTCTCTTCTCTCCAGTCATGCACGATGATGCTCATCGCTGGGCATGACATTCTCATTCATCTCTTATTCTCTAGAGACAACACAGTGAGTATGGCCTTAACCCGAGTGGCAGGTCGGACGTCTGTTCAAGTTTGCCCTTTCCCATGTTGTGCACTACGATGCCCATTGTCGTGCATGACACTTCTCTCCTAATTCTTTGACAATGACACCGAGCCTGGTCTTAACCCGAGTGGTGGGGTCGGGTTGTGTCTGAGTCCCTTACGATAAGAGCGGCGAGGCTTAGCGTTGTGTGTCTTCCTCTTTCTTATCTCCACCTCGCCCCTCTATCATGGATGGCAGTGACCATCGCCATCCATGTTCTTTCTCTCTCCTCTCTCCTTTGTCATGGACGACAATAATCATCGTCGTCCATGTTCTTTATCTCTCCTCTCTCCTATGTCATGGACGACAATAACCATCGTCATCCATGCTCTTTCTTTCTCTTCTTTTCTCTATCATGGATGTCGGAAGTCCATCGTCGTCCATGCTTCCTCCTTTTTTTCCCCCTTCTCTCTTCTTTCTCTCTCTTTTCTCTCTTCTTTCTCTTTCTTTTCTCTCTTCTCTTTTCTTTCTCTCTCTTCTATTTTCTTTCTTTCGCTTTTCTCATCTCTTATCTTCTTCTTCTCATCTCCTCTTCTTTTATCTATTCTTCTTCTTTCTCTTCTTTCTTATCTCTTATCTCTTCTCCTTATCTCTCTTCTATTCTCCTTTCCTTCTCTTCTTCTTTCTCTTCTCCCTCTCTCTTTCTCTCTCTACTTTCTTTCTTTCTCTTCCATCTATCTCTTCTTTCTTCTTCCTTTCTCATTGACCATGGGACAAGTCTAGCACTGTCACGACAGTCTCGTCGTCGAACAGTACGACCGTTGTGCCGGTCTGAGTTACCGTGCCCGTCTTGCTGCCACGTCGAACTCGCCGTTGTGTCAGGCTGGTTAATGTTGGTGTTCTATCATCGAGTAGTATTGCCGCTGTGTCGGTCTGCGTTACCGTGCCCGTCTTGCTACCACGTCAGGTCAATCATCATGCCAATCTAACCACTGTGCTAGGCTAGTCATCCGGTCAAATGTCTCATTCTTTTCTTTTCTCTCTCTTCTTTTTTCTCCCAACCCTCATCTCATCATCTCCTCCTTTGAATGTGCACGCATGTGTACATTCATCTAAAGACAAGGTGGAGTCCCTTGGCCCACGTGTCTTGTAACATTAACCATGTGTGAGTGATTACAGAAACAGGAGAGTACAGGCCAAGGGAGGCGATTTTGAACCAGTTGTAGAACTCGAGAGACTTTCTTCATGATCTAAGAGGGCACCCATGCGAACCAGCTGGAGTAATTCCCGAACCCACCTTATATTTCCCTCTCATTGGTTGGTATACCTACCCTTGTTCTTGAGCAAGGTTCCCGAGAGAGCGATCTCAAGTCTTGGGTTCCCCTGAAACCCGAGACATGTGCCGCCAGATCACCTTGATCCGGAGGGTGAGATCGAGGCACCTAACCAGCTTGGCGACTCTATTGAGGAATGACTACCCTTTCGTCGGATCGTACTTATTTGGCTAGTTTCTCTTTTGTCTTTCTGCTTTTGCACACACATGGCTTTTGGGTTCCTTAACCCATTCATTCGGATCAGGGATTTCCTCATCCTCGCATTCGCGAGCGGTCCCTGGGAACAAGTCCTTGAACTTCATTCCCAATCTTCCTTCTAAGCAAAGAATCAGTATCTAGCTCGTAGGTCTTAACCTGGATAGGAGTGTGGAGGGACTTAAAGGTCCTTAACTCCCCATCTCCTTGCTTTGGTAGAACCTCTGCTAAGCACCCTGCATCGGTAGCGCATTTGCTACCACTCACAACATGCACCCTGTCATTGGCAAGTCACTTGTTGGTCATATTGCCGAGGTACGTTGAAAGGCTGCCCAGTCCCTCTTTGCAAAAGGCAAGGAAATTTTCATTGCTCCTATGGGTCGCCGCAAGGCTACCCCCCACGTTCTTACTACCTCAGGACTCTATGACTAGAGACTCAACACATCGAGGCAGAGACCATGGGGCCTTCACCTATCGCACACACACTAAGACTTGTGGTTCATCCATTCTAGTCACACCTTAGGACAGCCCTTGTGCTACCTCAAGTAAGTGTTCATGATCAGGCCTCCTTGGGCCGAAACGTATGCGCATGCATGTGCATCTCACTGCTCGGGGCAACGCCCATGCTGTGCCACATCGAGTACATGGGAGACGACCTCGTCGCCCTCCCACTCAGCAGACACTTGCGCACCCTATAAAGGGCAGGCTTCCACATGTTCCCTTACCGCACATGCTCACATTTCTTGGCCTCTTAAGGTCAGATCACCTGTTCGAGCTTGGGCTGACCTCGAAGTCACCCGGAATCTACATCAAGGGGCATACACTCGCCACCTTCCCAGGCCACTGCTTGCTTCCGACCCAGACATCGTCGATAGCCGACCCCCTCTTCTTCCACTCTTTCTCCACCCGGCGGATGCCTCAAGACTTGATACTCGAAGGTTTTCCCTAAGAGTACCATCCTCAACTAACCCCATCAGGTTGGCTATGCCTCTGGAGCCCGCAAAAGAGATCGGGGCAAAGGCTTGATGATTGATAAGGTTCTGGGACTCCCAAGGCAGCAGCCCAAGCTTGCCCTTATCCATGGTCCCCATTCGCTGCCTCATCTTATGAACATGACCCTCTCATGTTCTAAGAAGGTAGGTCAACCATACCCTAGTCTCAGTTATGGCGAGATGTCTATTGCAGTCTCAAGCTCAAGCAAGATAGAGGACTATAAATCTTGACCAAGGAGCTGATCAGAAAAGTTGGGGCACCCAGTTCCAGGGGTCTTCTTCCTAAAAATCCCTTCTACCCTCTTCAAATCACAGAGACTGAAGAGGAGATGTGAGAATCCTGCACTGTGGTTAGCGTCATAGAAGATGGTCCAACCACTCAATAGCCATGCTCCCAAGACGTCGAGAGGGAGGTTCAAACCATTTAACTCCTCACTTTGACCCAAGAACTTGATGAACCCGTAGATCAATTCATATAAAGGTGGAGAGATCTGGCCGCTTGCCATCCTAATCTCGTGTCTGAGAAGGAAGCAGTTCAGACATGTGTGTGAAATATGAGACCTAAGATCACTCTACATGTAGAGGCCTCCAATCCAATTTCCATGTCGGACCTGATCGCTAAGTCGGTTCACATAGAAAGCTTGTTACGTCACTATAGCGGGTCACGACAACAGTTTGCAAGCTTAGGAAATAATCGGGGGCAATGGTAATTCTCAGACCAACGCCCGGGGCAACCAACAAAAAGAGATGATTAGTGCGGCTGTCACCGTAAGCGATCCGAAGAAAGCTACCTCTCAAACTTTGGACCTCCCCAAAGGGGTAGGTACAACAAAGGCAGCACTGTAGGGAGGCAAACATCAACCATCATACAATTGGGTATCCTCACCGGCGAACCTTAATCGAAATGATTATTGGACCAGCCATCAGAACAAGGTTTATCCTTTTGAAAAGGAATGTCCTGCACTACTCCAATTATTACTGGAACAAAACATGATCGAACTACCCGAGATCAAGTTTCCCGATCAAGCTGGTCTTGATATGCACTCAAGATACTGTGCTTATCATAGAAGGGTAAACCACTCCACAGAAGACTGCTGCACGCTTAAGGACATCTATCGAGGCTCTGATCCAGATGGGTTAGATAAAACTCTAAGATGTCCTTAAGCGTGTAGTAGCAGTCCATGAGGAAGATGAAGCATCTGATCTCCTTTGCGTCTTGCTCGTCATGATGCTTCAAGAAGGCCTCATCACACCAAAGCTAGCAAGGCAACCCCGATGCCTTGCTCACGGAACAGAAAACTATTGGTGCCTGTACCATCAGATATGGGGCCACGACCTGAGTAAGGGCGATAGTTTTTATGACATGATTGTCAAGAAAATACAGGGACGTCCAGAACCTTGTAATGTCTCAGAAGAAGATCACAAGTTACTGTTTCACTAGTGCAAGAGGGCCTCCTAACATAAGATCCGGGTAATGATGATTCAGACCCTGCCAAACCCTCAACTTCCCAACCATGGAGAGTCTACTATGGGCGTAGCAGACTCAAATCTTTAAAGGGAGAGGCAGTTCGTCAAGCTAGGGCTCTTCACAAACCTAGCAAGACAGACCAAACACCTCCAAAGGTACCCAAAAGGAGACAAGCACTAAGAGCTGCTCGTCGAAAGAACAAGGTTCCTCAGCCACCGGTCAAGCTAGAATTTCTCAAGCCTCTTCGTCCCTTGCCGTACAAGACTTCATACCGGTCGTCATTGACCTTACTCCCACACCTCACCAAGAGGATGCCTCTAGGTCATCTCTTACTCGGGGTATGTCCAATGAGGGTGACGATGTTAAAAGCATCCCCCAACCGTATAGGCAGGGGAAAGACCTAAAAGACTCCCTGCACACGTTCAACTCTGGTGATGACGTAAAAAGCTCCCCAGATCGGGCCAATGAGGGGAATGACGTTAAAGCTCCCTCACCTTCTATCATTTCTCCTTTTTCTTCTTTTTCTTCTTGTTCTCCCTCCTCCTCTTCCATGTTTCCTGCAGGTACAACCTTGAATGCCCAGACTTTCAGGTTCTTGATAGAGAACTTGAGGGAACCAACATGAGCAGGACACAATGGTGGTGGTTGAAAAAGACGCCAGCTCAGCGGCTGGATTCTTGACAGTTGCTGATGCCTTGGCGGCTCGAGCCAAGTCAGAGCCATCCCCTTCTACTTGGAAGTGCAAGAAGTTACAGCTAAAGAAACCCTAGTGGTCTCCTAAGCCTGACTTTGAGTAGAGGTTAAGAGAGTCAGGGGGCAGAGCTTCTATTCTCATGAAGCTTGTCACATCGTGCTTGTCTATGAAGTATCAGCTGGCATGGGGCAAGCACTCCAGACATCCATACAAAGATCGAACGATTTACACGAGGGTGCCTCTCGCCCCACAATCGCTGAATCTCAACATCCTTGTAAATTTCAAATCAAACTCCGACAACCTAATATGCTGTCCATATTTGAGGTCGACCCTTCTGTGCCTCGGTTCGAGAAAGGTGCATAAACCATGACCTACCCTGGAGCTTTATTAGAAGTAGAGATGTTAGGGTCATGGGTCTCTACACTTGAAGTTAATGAGAGGACCTCTGAAGCCAATGATGAGGAGTTGCATGAGTCTCCAGAAGAATGGGAAGAAGGCGGTCAAGCCACGACCAATGAACTCAAAGAGATAAATCGAGGGGATGAGGCTGATCCCGGACCCACGTTTATCTCGACAAATATGTTGTCAGAGGAGAAAGAAAATTTTACTACCTTTTTGTGAGAAAACAAGGATTTCTTTGCCTGGAATTACCATGAAATGCCTGGTTTAATCCCTCAAGTCACAGTCCACCATCTTGGTATCGATCCATTTGTCAAGCCTGTCAAGCAAAAATCAGTGAGGTTCAGGCCTGATCTTGAAATGTAGATAGATGCTGAGGTTACCAAACTCAGGCAGGCATTTTTCATTCGTGAAGTCAACCCAAAGTGGTTGGCGAATGTGGTACCAGTCAAGAAGAAAAACGGCCAAATGAGGGTCTGCATTGACTTTCGCGATCTGAATGTCGTTTGCTCAAAGGATGACTTCCCGTTGCCATTTACAGAGATGCTCATTGACTCCACAGCTCACTGTCAGATCTTCTCCTTCATGGATGGATACTCCAGGTACAACCAGATACGGATGGCACTAGAAGATGAGGAAGCAACCGCATTCTTAACCCCAAAAGGTGTCTTTTGTTACACTGTGATTCCCTTTGAGTTAAAGAATGCCGGGGCCACGTATCAAAGAGACTACCATCTTCAAAGATATGATGCACAAAGAGGTAGAATGTTATGTGGATAACTTGGTGGTGAAATCTGAGAAGAAAGATGCTCATATGAGAGACCTTGAAAAGGTGTTCAAGCGGTTACGCCTTATCAACTCAAGATGAACCCACCGAAATGCGCATTTTTCATATGCTTACGAAAATTCTTGGGGTGCATTATCAAACACCAAGGGCTGGAAGTTGAGCCAATCAAGACCAAGGCTCTCCAAGAAATGCTGCCACCAACTACATTGCGAGATCTGCGGTCCCTCCAAGGACAGTTGGCTTATATTCGGAGGTCTATCTCAAACTTCTCAAATTGTTGTAAGCCTTTTACGTACCTGTTGAGGAAGGATACCCCATTCATTTGGGATGAAGCATGTCAAGCAGTGCTTGATGACATCAAAAAATATTTGTTCAACCCTCCAATGCTCTCTACACCTGTGTTGGGAAGACCTCTTATCCTGTACGTGATCACTTTTGACGAGTCACTTGGGGCACTATTGGCACAAAACAACGGCGGAGGAAAAGAGACTACACTATACTATCTAGGCCACATAATGCAAGGGGTCGAGAAGAATTATCCTCCTATCAAGAAGATGTGCCTAGCCCTAATCTTTGTGGTACAAAAGCTCCGTCATTATTTACTCAGTCATGAAGTGATACTCATATCGAAAGCTGACCCTGTAAAGTTTCTCATGACATGCCGATGCTTGTCGAGACGTTTGGTTAAATGGGCATTATTGCTGATGGAATTCAATATCAAATATGTACCACAAAGGCCATCAAGGGTCAAGTTCTTGGTAATTTTCTCGCAGCACATCCTGTATCGGCAGAATCCCCTTTATCAAGTGACTCCCTGATGAAGAGGTATTATGTACAGAACTTGCTCGCGCGTGGGAGATGTACTTTGACGGTGCCTTCCAATCTGATCGTGGAGGTGCTGAAGTAGTGTTCATAACTCCGAAAGAAGGGATACTTCTGGTTAGGTGCTTCGATCTCGCCCTCCAGAACTAGGTAATCTGGTGGCACGGGTCTCGGGTTTCTGTTGAACTCGGGATTTGAGATCGCACTCTCGGAACCTTGCTCGAGGGCAAGAGCAGTTATACCAACCAATGAGAGAGGAATTTTAGGTGGGTTCGGGACTTACTCAGGTTGACTCACATGGGCATCCTCTTAGATCACGAAGAAAGCCCCCCAACTGCTTAAGCTGGTTTGAAATCGCCTCCTTTGACTTGTAATTCTCTTATTTTTCTGCACACCACTTTTATGGTTAATTTGTAAGACAAGTGGGTCAAAGGGATCCACCCTTGTCTTAGGTCAATGCACGTTCACATGAGAAGGCGATGAAGTGTAAGGTTCGGTGAAAGATAGAAAAGAGAAGAGAGCTTGACATAGGGGTGAGACTAGCATGACTACCAGAAATTACCGACTTAGAGTGGTAGCAAGACGGGCATGGTTCTCAGGACTAGCACGACGACAATACTACTCGAAGGTGATGAAGTGCAAGGTTCGGTGAAAGATAGAAAAGAGAAGAGAGCTTGACATAGGGGTGAGACTAACATGATTACCAAAAATTACCGACTCAGAGTGGTAGCAAGACGGGCATGGTTCTTAAGACCAGCACAACGACAATACTACTCGAAACTAAGGTTGGTGTGTCGGTGATAGGCTAGATCTACCCTTAATCAATTGAGAGAAGAAAGAGGAAAGAACAAGATGATAAAGAGAAGGGGAAATTCATATTCAATATGCATCGCTGTGGGCCATGCAAGGAGACAGCGCATCCCTTGTGAATGGCGCTAGCTCTTGACGAGGCTCACATCAATAGTTTCTCCTATGTCACACGGCGGTAGGCACAGGACACAGGGAGAACAACGACAAGCACCGGGCACGTGGAGGAGGCTCATGGACAGTGATAGGTGCTGCCAAAGCCCTTAGCAGGTGGTGATAGGTATTGTCGTCTACACTCGTCGCGTGACAGGGAGAGAGACCCTTGCAGGCCGCAACAAACCTTGCCATCTGGGTTCTTCATTGAGACGTCAAAGCTATGTCTGTGGGTGGCGATGGGCAGCGCTATCTACAGACCTCACTTAGAGGGAGAAGCATATGAGAAGAAGGGGAAGGAGACTCGCGCATAGCTCTGCCATCACCGTGCGCGGCCTGTGAGACCAAGGGAGAGGCATGTACGACACTGCCATTGCCATGCATGACCCCCACAAGGAACTCAGATGAAGAACAAGGAGAAGAGGGAGGAGAAGAGAGAGAGAAGAAGAAAAGAAAAAGAACAGAGAGAAGGTTTACCTCAACCCTAGGGGTACCGATCAAAAGTCTCCCTCACCTCACTCTCTCTCTCAAGAGTGACACCACAATGGTAAGAAAAAAAAACTTGTATTAAGTGAAAACTCTCTCTTGTGTGTGTATTTGTCTCTCTGTCTCTGCGTACAATGATAATACGTATATATAGCAGTGTGCCCCAAACATGGGTGGATGATCAAAAGTAACCCTAATTGTTGGAAATTAAGATTAAATTGAATAAACATAAATTATAAAATAGGGTGTAAAATGACATATTTGCCCATTCCTAACAAGTTGTGGAATTCAATAATAGTCCTTGTGTTGCCCTAAGACTTACGTGATCTTGCATGACTGATCTGGGGTCGTTCTGATGCATGGTTGATCGTAAGATGATTGTTTTCTTGTAGGGCTCGGCATGACGATTAATTTGATACCAATTCCTAGCCTTGGATCTTATTTTTAGTGTATGATCGTGTGACTTGAAATTTGAGTAGATCTTGAACCTTTGGATCGATAGTGTGTTCGTTCCTTGATGTTTTTCTGTGTTTTCTTCGCTGAATCATACTAAGCATGCTATTACGATCATGAGGCACCAAACGCAGCTTGATTCCGTGGGCGAACAAAGATTTTGCAAGTTTGGAATTTTAGTCGAAATCAAGGATTCTGGTGACAGAATTTGCAGCCTGTTCATTGGGTTCGTGTGTAGAATTTGACCGTTAATCATGTACAGGGTTCGGGTCAAAGATGGTTCGAGACCTTACACCTGCAATGGAATTGGTCTCGCATTGATTGGGCTCACGAGCGGCGTGATTTGGCCGCTCGAGCGAGGCATAACGCTACTTAATTTCCTGCACTTTCTTGCTTTTCTTCACGCTTGGGTATGGTCACGGGGCGTGCCACATATCGAATCGTTCGTCTTAATTAGACGAATATGCTCACCAAATTTTAACACAATCTGACTTGGGACGAATGTGATATGAGCGTTGAAAGTCACTAGTCGTGACTATCCCTTCAATGGTGTAGTGTTGCAGGATTCCCACTCCTCATGTTTCACTCTTTTGCCTATAAAGTCTTCTTGGATTGTCCGTTTGGGCTGAAATTTGACCCTTGAGGACTTTCAACTGTGCTAAATCTAATGGAGGTGGTCCCACAATAATTTGAGATGCTGAAAATGTAGCTCTAGTTATAGGGGTCTGTTCAGGGTGTTGGAGGCTGATTCTGCTGGAACTGGTTCTCAGCCTGCACTGCCTTAAAAATGTCGAAATGTGATGAAACTTGGAAGGAGATTCTTGAGAAACCTCATGAAGATCTTGTCTAGTTCTGGGGCTTTTATGAGACTGTCAAAATTTTCACTATTTGTTAGGCCTTTATTGAGCGAGGGCCCCATGTTGATGAAAAATACCTTCCAACAGCTTGCCCTCCCGATTTTTGTGCTTCAAGAGAATTGAGAGGTGCAATCATTTGGGAAGCTTGTGGGATCTTTGTCAAAGTCCACACCCTCAAGAGACTATCTGTTGTTCTGGAGCATGAGGCCTTTGTCAGGACCTCCTCATACAGAACCAGGATTTTTTTGAAGGCCAAATGCTATGAACCTTCGATCGATGTTGTTTACTTCTCCACCAGGTTTTCTTTTGATGCTCAAGGTATATCCTATAGGTCCCGTCTAGCAGGGTCCATTCGAGAGCTTTTGACCCAACCTGAAAGTCTGGTCCCATGTAGGCTAGGGGGTTTGACGAAGACTTCCTTGAAGCCTGTGGTAGGTTAGACCTTAGCTTTGTCAGTTTCTTGCCTTCAAGATGGATCTTAGCATTTTTGGAGGGATATTTTGGTCATCGTCCTCACCCTCAAGGACTCTTGTTGTTGTTGAATTGAGGAGATCTTATGCGGCTCTCACTCCCTAATGAGCCATGAAAATGAGGAGATTTTATGAGGCTCTCACTCCCTGATGAGCCATGAAACTGGGGATATCTTATAAGGCTCTCACTCCTTGATGAGCCTTAAAACTGGGGAGATCTTATGAGGCTCTCACTCCCTAATGAGCCATGAAACCAGGGAGATCTTATGAGGGTCTCACTCCTTGATGAGCCATGAAATCGAGGAGATCTTATGAGGCTCTCACTCCCTGATGAGCCATCTGGCTTGCGACTGGATGCTGGCTTTTAAGGATTTTAGGCAGACCTCAGTAGCATCGTGACCGTTTGGAAATTGAATGTCGACTGAGGCGGTAGTCTTGCATCAGCTTGTCTTGTCGGTCCAAGGGCCTCCAAGCACCCTTTCGTGGGTTGTCACTTTGAACAGGAGAAGTGGCGCTGTGAAGATGGTTTTCACCAACTTTTGTTACTTCTGGGCTCTTTTACCCATGACTTGTGGTCATATCCACCCTTTTCATCGATTTTTACTCACGGAGGCCTTTTAGGGTTTTCACCGTGCTTGGATTTTACTTTCCATGTAACTCTCTTACTCATGGTTTCGTGACCATGCCCGTTTGTCATTTTTACCCATGGCGTTCCCTTGTCTAGGTGTACACCATGCTCATTTTTTTTTGAGAAGATGTGTTTTAGGGTCATGCCTTCAAGACATGTGTGAAGCCATTTAACGTCATGCGGTCAAGACATGCACTATAGTTTTAAGGTCTTACAGCTGGACATAGCAGTAAGGAATGACAGTCTGCAGAGGTCACAGAGTAAGTCTGGTGATGACTTTGACTCACTTGGGAGGATGGCATGAAGTTTCCTGTCGAGAGTTGATTGGATGGTGGGAGAAAGGTGATGACCCACTAGCTGACGGTGAATATGGGTGCCAAGATAGCTTGCCTTTTGGTGAGTATGGGTAAGACTCATCAGGGGATGATGAAAGATGGTGAAGGTGGCTCACGCATAAGAATGGGCTGGCTAGGGAAGACGTGCATGGAGATGCACGTAAACGACGTGTGCGCCTAAGTAGGTTCATTGGGAAGAAGAAGAGGGTGCGCGCACACAAATGGGTCGGTTAGGGAAAGCGTGCATGAAGATGCACGTGAAAGGGGTGTGCGGTTAATGGGGGTATGTTTTAAGGTCATGCCTCTTAGACCTGGGCAAAGCAGTTTAATGTCATATAGCTTGGACTGTGGTTCTGTAGTCTTAGGTCATATAGCTTGGACTGTGGTTCTGCAGTTTTAGGTCATATAGCTTGGACTGCAGTTTTAGGTTCTATAGCTTGAACGCGCACTATAGTTTAAGGTCATATAGCTTGGACTGTGGTTCTGCAATTTTAGGTCATGCAATTAGGATCGTGTAGTTTAAGGTCGTGTATCTAGACCACCGCTATAGTTTAAGGTCATATAGTTTGGACCATGGCTATGCAGTTTGGGGTCATGCAGCCAGGACCAAATACGAATTGCCATGCCAGTAGGGCTGCATGGGGTTAGGTATGTGGATAGTAATTTTTTTCCTTGGGGATAAAGATAGTTAAGGCTATACACATGTGTAGATGAAGGTGGTGACCCTACAAGGAGTAGTAAATGGGTGAGGCTTCACTGGGGATTAGGAGGGCCAGTGTGACTCTATGGGGGAAGTGAATATCAGTATGTATGGAACTCTGACAAGCCAAAGCGCAGATGAACCCCATCGTTGTTTGAAGGGATAAGAATGGCTTTAATTCTCTAGAGATGACCGGGTGAGTACGGCTCTTGCATACATCTAACTCCGCCGGGGGTTTAGTTGGAGTCATGCGTATGGACCATTTGTCTCGCTGCGTGTTACAGTTTTAGGGTCTTATAGCTCAAACCATGGCTGTGTAGTTTAAAGTTTTATAGCTAGGACCATGCAATTTGTGATCATGCAACTAGACCTTCGCTACAGTTTAGGGTCGTATAGTTTGGACCATGGTGCTAAAACTTTTATCGTCATGGGGCTAGAATATGCACTATGGTTTAAGGTCACAGAGCTGGACCATGGTCGTGAGTTTAGAGTCATGTGACAACTTTACAGTTCAAGGTCGTGCAACTAGACCTCCGCTATCATTTAAGGTCATATAGTTCAGATCGTGGTCATACGGTTTTGAGTCATGTGACAAGGACTATGGCTGTGCAGTTTAAGGACATGCAGTACGGACCGTGGCAGTGCAGTTTAAGGTCATGCAGCATGGACCGTAGCAGTTTAAGGTCATGCAGTACGGACCATGGCTCATCAGGTAGGAGATGCGACTCCATGGGGGAATAGGGCTGTCATCGAAGACTGGGCTCCCTGAGAGTGAGGCTGTGATGTGGGGAATGAACTTCCTAAAGATGAGGGATCATGGTCTGGAGGGGAGGGCCAAGGCATGCGCGTGGCACCAAGTGTGGAGTGGCACATGCAACAGTAAGCCTAGGTGATGCGTTAGGTCCCTTGATGAAGCACGTGGTAGTAGGCCCCAACATTCCGTGCGGTGGTGATCTGTGGACGAGACACGTGGCAATGACTTTTAGACGAGACACGTGGCGATGACCCCTAGACGAGACGTGTGGTGATAGTCTCTGGACGAGATATGCAGTGATGACTCTGGTCGAGGCACTCGGTAAAAGTCTTGATGGGGCACGCGACGCTAGCCTCCTGTCGAGGCACGCGACGCTAGCCTCCTGTCGAGGCACGCGACACAAATCTTGACGAGGCGCGCGGTGATGATGCTTCGGGTCTCAGGCTTGCCTCGCCTCGGCCTGGTCTTATTGCTGTCAGGAGTTGGGGACTGGAGTGTCACTTTGAGTTTGTCGGGGCAGTCTTCGGTACTGCGGGGTATAAAAAAGAGGAGAAACCCCACTTTACTGTTTTACCGAAGGGTAAAATAGTAGAAGGAATTTTTAAAGAGAGAGAGCTAAAGCTTCTGACGAGGGTCTTTTGCCAAGCACTTCCCGGTCAAAATGTTGTAAAGACAGGCCCTTAGGAATATTTTCTGGTGAGCTTCAGGAGGAGCGAAGTTTCGTAGTGTGATTGCGAATATTTTTCAGCAAGGGTCGAGGATTTTTGAGCAAGGAAGAGGGTCTCTCGGGGCCCTAGCAGAATTTGCAGAGGTGCACTATCGGGGTTCGAGTGCTGCTCTGGCCGTTCACCTGCTGAAGTGGAGGTTGTAGAGAGTTCAGAGGGCTTTGTCAGCTCTCTGGTTGTTAGAGGAGAAGGAGAAGGGGCTGCATTGAGTTCACTAGAAGCTTAGCAGAATTTCGGTGAGCTTTGGTGAACTGCTGAAGTGGGAAACCAGGGATAAGGGCAATCCGCAGGGTCACAGGGACTTAGGGGAGCTTTTTCTGGGGACCTCCGGTGGTTTTTCTCTAAGTCTAGCACCCAGCAGAAGGTGGGAAGGATTTTCCTGGTGCGCGAGACTGAATTTTCGATGAAGAGGAAGTGTCGGTGGGGAAGTAAAGAGGCGTCAATGTCCCCCAGAAATTAGGAACATTGGGAACTAGGGTCTTTCAATGTCACGCATGCCATTAAGTCACATGCAGCGTCGCCTTCACACATCCTTGGGTCACACACGACGATAGCCATGCTTGGGGGCATGAGGTTCACGATGATAGTTCCGGGTGGTGTTAGCTTGCCCTTGGTGATGATAGAACGCGGCATTGTGTTGCGCACGGCCATGACCTCGGACAACGATGTCTTGCGGGGGCCAAGAGTGATGGAAAATAGGGAGACCTTGTCGCCATGGTGTGTTGGAAGCCAAGTCCTCTAGCACAACAGTGAAGTCCATATTGTTCTGTGGAAGGGCGTCCATTGTGAACGAAGTATGCTCTCCCTCATTGGCCAGTTCCTTGCCTGAGAAGTCAGCCTTGTATGTTTGATATACTCGTCAGATGAATTGAAGCTGACTCGGAAGGGGTTGGCTTTTTCTTTTGGCTTGTAACGATTCTCCTTGGCGGAACCGAGGCTAACTTTTCCAAGTGGTTTTTGCCACTACTTCATGGGGAAGGAATTTATTTGGTGGGTTTGTTTCTATTGTATGAGAAGGGTGTTTCTCTTGGCCTGTAACTGTTCTCTTATCCTCAAGTGTAAGAGCAATGCCGCTGGCTTTGGTTTGTAACCGTCCTCTTATCCTCAGATGCAAGAGCAATGTAAATTCCTTGACAATGGGCCTCCGATTGTAACTTGCAACTTTTTCTAATGCAATAAAAGAAGTGAATTTCCTTTGAGTTGGCTTGATGTTTCCCATCTTCATTTCTATTTTTTTATTGAACACACCACACTTTATTGTCTTGTTAGGGATAATACTTCTTTAAATATCGCTTGTTGATAGGGGGCATCGCCTCTTCTCCATCAGAGTTCATCAGTATACAAGCCCCACTTGGTATAACCTTCTTGATTATGAATGACCCCTTCCTCTTAGGCTCAAACTTTACTTTGCGGTGCCCATGCATGACGATCGGTCTCTTGACTATTAGGACTAGGTCCCCACGAGCGAATGAACGAACCTTGACAGACTTGTCAAAGGCTCTCTTCATTCTTCCTTGATTGAGCTCGAGGTTCTGTTGGGCCTCTAATCTCTTTTCATCAAGGGCATCCAGCTCTTGATAGTGGAGCCTGACCTCTCGTCCTCAGTTAGTTCCTATTGTATAGCAACACGGAGTGAAGGTATTTGAATTTTGAGGCGTAGGACTGCCTCACCCCCATAGACCAGGGAATAATGGGTGGAATTGGTAGCATTGCGAGTGGTAGTGCGATAGGCCCACAAAGCCTCAGGCTACTTCTCGTGCCAGTTCTTCTTTGACTTGAAGACCGAATTCCGAAGCACCCTGCACAAAGTCTTGTTGAACGCCTCAGCTAACCCGTTGGCTCTAGGGTAGTACATAGTCGAGTATTTCCACTCAAAACCAAACTAGTTGGCTAAGCGATCCACATGCTGATGCCTGAATTGAGGCCATTATTAGAAATTATTCGGTCCGGGACCCTGAACCGATAGATGATGTGGTGCCACACGAAGTTAGCCACAACGGTCGCTGGAACCTGTCTGAGGGATTGCCTCAGCCCATTTGGAAAGTTGTCTGTCGCCATGAGGATGAAGGCATGACCCAAAGCAGAAGGAGGGTCGATGGGTCCTACAATGTCCATGCTCCACTGGGAAAAGGGTCATGATGTCACTGTAGGATGGAGAGGCTCTAGGGGCTGATGAATGATACTTGAGTGAATTTGGCACATCTGACATCTTTTGGCGTAGTTTTGGCGTCAGCTACCATGGAAGGCCAGCAATAGCCGAGCCTGCGTATGCTCTCATAGAGCTTACTTCTTCAAGTACTTTGCTTGCCTCTTGTGCATCAACGCATCTGAGGAGGATTCCGTTAAATGACCAACGAAAGAGGACATCCCCATCGAGAAGGGTGTACTTGGTGGACATCTGTCGTATGCTGTTGCATTCCACTCAATCTTGAAGTAACCTCCCATGTTTTACGAAGTCCGTGATGGGCTTCCTCCAATCTTCTACTTGTTCAACCTCTGCACACATAGGGTTGAAGAATCCGAGCTCCTGCTCCTTAGCCTTGGATTCTTTTCCTTGGGAAATTTCCTGCTTTGTCTTGATGACATCCCTAGCCGCGAGAAGTGCCCCAAATGGGTAAGGTGGATACTCAGGGAAGACATCCCTCTCATTGTCTACGTCAACTTCGGTTCTCAAGTCGACGTGTCTCCATTCGGCTACCCAAACTGGTGTGGGCCCTGTTGAAGACAATTGGATGGTGGCACCGAGCTTTTAGAGTGCATTAGCCTGCGCGTTTAGCCTTCTAGGGATATGACTCGGAGAGAAGTCATCTAACTAGGCCATGCAAGTTTTGGATGTGTCATGGTTAGGCTTGGGAGTATCCTTCCTTATGTCATAAATCCCCTTTTGTTGTCGGATGACCAGCTCAGAGTCGCCGAAGATATTTAGTTGCTCTAAGTCTAGCTCCTGGGCGATCTCCATCCCTATTATGAAAGCTTGATACTCAGCTTCATTATGAGAACATTCCTTTGCAAGTGAGAAGGATAGATGAATTATTCCTCCATTCGGAGTAAAAAACTCTGGTGCCCCTTTTGTCAAACTGGAATGCTTCGTCAAAGTACATCTCCCACGATCGAGTTAAGCCGCATATAAAACTTCTTCATCTGGGAGATCGCTTGACATGGGAGATTCTAAAGGGACTGGGTGAGCCACAATGAAGTCTATTGGGGCTTGACCTTTGATTGCCTTCGGTGGGACATACGTGATGTCGAACTCCATCAGAAATAGTGCCCACTTGGCTAAATGTTTTGATATGAATGTCTGGGTCATAAAGAACTTGACCGGGTATGCCTTGGAGATTAACTTGACATTGTGGCCGAGCAAGTAATGGCAAAGCTTTTGTACTGCACAGAGCACATTTTTCGATGGAAGGGTAATTCTTCTTGGCCCCTTTCATTCTGCAGCTGAGATAATAGAGCACTGTCTCCTTCCCTCTATCATTATTCTGTGTCAGGAGTGCCCGAGTGACTCTTCAAGGTCGGTCACGAATAGGATGAGTGGCCTTCCTTGCACTGGCGTAGAGAGTACTGGTGGATTCAATAAGTACTGCTTGATGTCGTCGAGCGTAGCTTGGCATGCTTCATCTCATATGAAGGGAGTGTCCGAGGTACGAAAAGGGTTTGCATCGCCCTGAAAGGTTCGAAATGAACCTTCGAATGTAGCCGAGTTGTCCTGGGAGAGACCGCAGTTCATGGAGGATTATAGGAGGCAGCATGTCCTGAATTGCCTTGATTTTGACTAACTCGATCTCCAGCCCATAGTATCTCATAAGAAACCCTAAGAATTTTCTTGGACGTATGCCGAAGGTGCATTTCAAGGGGTTTAGCTTGAGCTGGTGACGCCACAGCCGCTCAAAACCTTTTTAAGGTCTTGCACGTGAGTGGCTTTTGTTTCAGACTTTACCACAAAGTCATCCACATAGCACTCGACCTCCTTGTGAATCATGTCCTTGAAGATGGTCATCATGACTCACTGATATGTGGCGTTACCATTTTTTAGCCCAAAAGGCATCACATTGTAGCAAAAGACACCTTTTGGAGTCAAGAACGCAGTGGCCTCCTCATCCTCTGGTGCCATTCTGATTTGGTTGTAACCAGAATAACCGTTCATAAAGGAGAAGATTTGGCAATGGGCCGTGGAGTCAACCAGCATCTCGGTAAATGACAGACCCTAATTTGGCCATTCTTCTTCTTGATTGGGACGACATTTGCCTGCCATCTTGGGTATTTGACTTCACGTACGAATCCAGCTTGCCTGAGCTTGTTCACATCAGCATAGATCTGCATCTCGAGGTCCGACCTAAACCTTCTTAATTTTTGCTTCATGGGTTTGATTGTGGGATCAATACCGAGGTGATGGACAACAATTTGGGGATCTAGATGGGGCATCTCATGATAATGCCAGGTGAACATTGCTCGATTTGCTCGAAGGAGGGACATATAGCTTTCTTTCTCTTCCTAGGACATCTTTGCTGAGATGAAGGTTGGCTTTGGGTCGGCCTCATTCCCCAGGTTCATCTCTTCAGTCTCATCAACCGTAGCCTGCTCGCCCTCTTCCCACTCTTCAGGGGTTTCTTGGAGTTCCTCGTCAGGGGACTCACAAGGATTTTCTTTGGCACAACATTGGAGAGGACTGGTCTCTGGCTAGTCCAGGTGATGGAATGGTCCGCTTCAAGCGGGGGGACCATGACCTCATGGTTGGGCTCACTCGGTACTTGCCCCGAGCTGGGCAACGCCTCACGTACTTGGATCATATGACAGGCCTCGTGAGAGCGGGAACTTGAAGGTGGCTCGGTTTTGGCCCATGTTGCTAGGGCATCCGCGACTGTCAAGAATTCTGCCGCTTAGGCTAGTATTTCTTTGAGGCGTTCTTACTGCGACATGGTGAGGCTGGTGCCTCCAATATTTTTGTTTAGAGTGTCAAAATTTGGGCATCCCCGAGCGGTACTTATAGAAGGAATAGAGGAGGGGGAAGGAGAAGAAGAGTTAGAACGTTCTAGGCATCTTTTTACGTCATCGATGGAATTGAACATTTGCAGGGGTATTTTAGGTCATGCCCGAGCTTTGACCGTTGTTGGTGCTTTTAACATCGTCACCCACTTTTACCGACTCATGAGATATTGATAACTTCGGCCATCTGCCTGATTGGACGATAAGATGAGGTGAGCTGTGCCTGGGATGAAGTCCTGCAAGGTTCGCAGCGGAGGAAGGGGCCTAACGAATTCTTCCTCGACTAGTGGTTGAGGAAGATGATTCCTTCGATGGCCTGATCTAGGTGCTTGCTGTCTCCTTCGGAATCCATGAGGGGGTGTTTGGACCACCCTATCATGCTAGTGAGTGGCCCTAGCTTAGTAGACTGCCTCGCGTTTCAGGGATTTAAGCCTACTTCACCCATGGTAGACTTCCCAGGACTGAGAGGTCGAGGGCTTTGAAAGGTCCAATGCATGCTCATGAGGGGCTTGTAGTGGGGCTTCTTATTGAACGAGAGCGAGGGCTTGGACGTGCTTTGAGAGAACCTCACAGACGATGTGGCCTTGCTGGACTTTCTCTATGACTATGGCCTCGAACCCAGTGCACTCCTTGAGTTCGTGACCCCACACTTGGTGATAGGGGCACCAGAGTTTTTTCTTGACCCGGGCAAGACGCCTAGGCTGTCTGGCTGACTTGGGTATGACAAGACCCTGCCTGAGCATTGCCTCAAAGAGGGCTTGCAGAGGGTCTCGCTCAGTATTTTGCTGGGCTTGCGTCAGGGAGTCTTCTTGCACAGGCGGAAGAGTGACCTGAGGGTGTCTTGCTGGGTCGCCCTGAACCTCTTGACACTTCTGCATCTTTTCTTCTAAGAGTTTATGGAAGCCAGTGCACTCGTTGATGTCATGGACTCGTATATGGTGGTACACGTTCTCGATCCCTGGAGGTAGGAACTTAGGCTGCCTTATCGGCTTTGTGGTGGCGATTCCTTCTTCGAGCATTATGGAGAAGAATGCACGAAGGATAGCGAGTGGCCCGTCATCCTCTTGGGTCGTGACTATGTGAGATGCCTCAGCTACCCCGAATGCTTTCTTCAACTCTTCGAGCTTTATCTGACCCTTGTTGATAAGGGCTTCGATAGTGTTGTTGAGCTTATAACAGTCGTGAGTGGGGTGGGCTACTCTCCTGTGATAGGCATAGTACTTCTCATTCGACTCCTGCCCGGGCGACTCTGCGGCTGGATCATGTTTTGTTCTAATAGCAGTTGGAGCAGTGCAGGTGTCCACTCCATGTCAAAGGGGTAAACCTTATTATGGTTCTTAGTCCAGTAGTCATTCCACTTATTGTTTTTAGGAGGTAGGACCGCATTGTCGGATTGGTGTCAACC
This sequence comes from Amborella trichopoda, assembly GCF_000471905.2. Next base: position 473,642 of record NW_006496807.1, on the reverse strand, counting down.
ACCGTGACGGCTGCACTGATCACTACCTTAGGGCTGCCCGACTGTTGGAGAGAGAGTTTAAGCTGGCAGATTGCTGGCGAGGGTTGCCGTGATGCTTGAATAATCCCTCAATACGAACTGCCTTGGATATGAGCTTTGACATGAAGGGTGGATTGGATGCCTCGACATGTAGAGTGATCTCAGGAAGCATGTTCTGTATGCAGGTCTGGACCGCTTCCTTCTCAGTCATGGGAGTGGCATGGAAGGTTGCCAACTCTCTCCAATGGGTGATGAACTTGTCAACCAGCTCACCAGGGTCTTGCATCATGGTGAGGAGTTCGATGGTCTCAACGTTCCTTTGAACTTCATAGAAGCGTTGGTAGAACAACTACTCCATCTCTTGCCATGTGTGTGCTGAGTAGGGAGGTAGCCGAGCATACCACTGGAAGGCTAGTCCTTCAAGAGTCTCGATGAACTGGAAGAGGAGGAGACATTCGTCAGTTGCCGTCTCCTGGCAGGCCGCGTGGAAGTGGGCCGTATGCTGGTGAGGGGACGTGGTACCATTGAATAGGGGGAGTTTCCCTGTTTGGTAGTTTGGGAGGAACGGCACCTGGTCAATGTATGAAGGATACAACTTTTGGTAGAGTGGCGTCTCCTGCATGCCTGAGACCTTGTTCTTGAGGTTATGGGCCACCATAGCATCTATGTCGGTTTGGGAGACCCAGCGAGAAGAGCAGCTGTCTTGAGAGACCAAAGGGGGAGTCTACCTAGGAGCTGTGTCTTCATTGGTCAGGGAATCAGACAAAGAAGGGAACTAGAGGCCTCTAGGCCCTCCATCCTCTAGGATGGCTTGTATCATTTCCTCGAACTTGTTCATCCGCTCCTCCTGAGCGTCGTTCGGGTCATTGATCACAATGACACTGACCATTTCTTCTCGGAGGTCAGAGTCAAGTGATGTAGTGGACTACCGAGGCTGGCGAGTCGTGTGTGATAAGTCAGTCTGGAGGGGTTCAGCTTGCCCCTATTGGACTCGGGCTTTGTATGTCGATCTTGTGAGGACCGGTTCTTGACGGTCTTGGGACCGTGACTTCTGGGAGGTGATCACCGAATAGTATCCTAGACTTGATTAGGCTCTGGAGTTTGAAGAGGGAAGAAGGGATTACAAGGCAGGAGGTCGTCAGGGGTGGTGACCTCGACTGCCTTGGAGGTTTCCCTGGTCAGGATCTGCAGGCCTCTTTTCTGCTTGATCCTGAGGCAGCTGTGGACCTCATTCTAGAAACGAGCTTGAGACCTGGATTGCCCCATTTTATTCGAACATGTGAGGGCCATTTTTGTGAGTTGGAGCAGGGAGTGGGGCACAAGGATGGAGGACAGCTTGGGTTCTTATCTTGGAGGTTGGAGGCCTCTGTTTGACATCAAGTTGTTGCCCCGAATTCCTTTGTGAGGCCCATGTGTTCAGTTGACCAAGGGCTGGCTCAATATGGTACTCTTAAGGAAGACCTTTGAGTACCAAGGCTCGAGGTGCTTGCTTGGCGTCGGGGAAGCGGCCAAGGAAGAAGCTGGTTCGTGACTCCGCTTGAGTTTGGATCCGAGAGAGACCTGCAAAGATTGTGCATGTACACCTTTAGGGTTAGCCGTAGGGGTGACTTGGGGTTTAACCTGAGGAGGTCGAGACCCAGCAGCTCGTGTTTGTGAGGGAGGAGGCTAGACCTTATCTCTTACAAGGTGAAGCTGTGTGTGCCGAGAGGGAAGACGGAACTGTTGACCCGCCTGTGCTCGAGGTGGCATAGAGCTAACACTGCCCCGAGCTGTGGAAAGCAGATGCATTGTGCACGTAGGGTTCGGCCCTAGAAGGCCTGGCCCTGGATGCAAGCTCAAGGCAACATGAGGGTTGCCTCGAGTGGATAGACCACGAGCCTTTGAGTGTGTGCAAGGGGTGAAGACCGCAAGACCTCTGCCTCTGTGTACCGACTTTCCAAGTGTGGAGGCTCGGAGTAGTGAAGGAGCACAAGGGCCTTATGGCGAACCTCAAGAGAGACGAAAATTTGCTTGCCTTTTGTAAGGATGGATGGGGCAGCCTTTCGGCTTACCACAACAGTATGACTGGCAGAAGATTTGCCAGTAGCAGGGCGTGTGGCAGCAGGCGTGCTACCCATGCAAGGGCTTGGTGGAGAGTTTACCAGGGTGAGAAAGCACAGAGGCAGAGACCTTTAAGTCCTCTCTCGCATCGATCTAGGTGAGAACTTGGTAGTCGGATTGTGAGTCTTGACGTAGAAGTAGAGTTGGGAAGGAGGCTTGAGCGACTCGCTTCCCTGGGATAGCCATGAATGCAAGGATAAGGAAGTCCCCGACCCGGATGAATGGGTTGAACAACCCAGGTGCCATAGAAATAGGTGCAGAAAGTAAAAAGGATATTAGCTAAACAAGAGCGAACCGACTAAGGTGTAAGTCCCCCGTGGAGTCGCTGGTTAGGTGCCTCGATCTCGCCCTTCGGATCTAAGTGATCTGGCGGCACATGTCTCGGGTTTTTGGTGAACCTTAGATTTGAGATCGCTCTCTCGAAACCTTGCTCGAGGGTAAGGGCAAGTATACCAACCAATGAGAGAGGAATTTTAGGTGGGTTCGGGACTTACTCGGGCTAACTCGTGTGGGAGCCCTCTTAGATCATGAAGAAAGCCCCCAGCATGATGGCAATACTACTCGAAACCGAGGTCAGCGCATCGGTGATAGGCTAGGTCTACCCTCAATCAAGTGAGATGAGAAAGAGAAAAGAACGAGACGATAAAGAGAAGGGGAAATCCTGACGTTAATAGGCATCGCGGTGGGCCATGCAAGGAGACGACACATCCCTTGTGGATGGCGCTAGCTCCTTACGAGGCACACAACGATAGTTTCTCCTAGGTCGCACGACGGTAGGCATAGGATGCAGGGAGAACAACGAGGAGCATCAAGCACTCGGAGGAGGATCGTGGACGGCGATAGGTGTTGCCAAAGCCCCTAGTGGGCGACGATAGGTATCGCCGTCTACACTAGTCACACGACAGGGAGAGAGACCCCTGCAAACGGCAACAAACGTTGTCGTTTAGGTTCTTCACTGAGACGTCAAAGCTATGTCTGTGGGCAGCGATGGGCATCATCGTCAATAGACCTCACTTGGAAGACAAAACAGATGAGTAGAAGGGGAAGGAGACTCGCGCATGGCACTGCCATCGTCGTGCGTGCCCTGTGAGACTAAGGGAGAGGCATGCACGACACTTCCACTATCATGCATGACCCTCATGAGGAACTCAGACGAAGAAGAAGGAGAAGAGAGGGGAGAAGAGAGAGAGAGAAGAAGAAAAGAAAAAGAAGAGAGAGAAAATTTACCTCAACCCTAAGGGTACCGATCGAAATTTTCTCTCACCTCACTCTCTCTCTCAAGCGTGACACCACAATGGTAAGAAAGAGAAACTTGTATTATGTGAAAACTATCTCTTATGTGTGTATCTATCTCTCTGTCTCTGTGTACAATGATGGTACATATATATAGAAGTGTGCCCCAAACATGGGTGGATGATCAAAAGTAACCTTAATTGCTGAAAATTAAGATTAAATTGAATTAAAAGAAATTAAAAAATAGGGTAAAAAAAGACAGATTTGCCCTTCTTAACAAGTTGTAGAATTCTAAAACAGTCTATGTGTTGCCCTAGAACTTGCATGATCTTGCATGGATGATCCAGGGTCATTCTAATGCCTGGTAGATCATAAGACGATTATTTTCTTGTAGGGCTTGGCATGAAGATCGATTTGATACCAACTTCGAGCCATGGATTGTGTTTTTAGTGCACGATCATGCGACTTGAAATTTGAGTACATCTTGAAACTTTGGATCGATAGTGTGTTCGTTCCTTGATGTTTTTCTGTGTTTTCTTCACTGAATCACACTGAACGTGATACTACGATCACGGGGCACCAAACGCATCTTGATTCTATGGCTGAACGAAGATTTTGCAAGTTTGGAATTTTGGCCGAAATTAAGGATTCTGACGACAGAATTTGCAATCTATTTGTCAGCTTCGTGAGCAGAATTCAACTGTTAATCATGTACGGTATTCAGGTCAGAGATGGCTTGAGACCTTATGCGCCCGCAATGGAATTGGTCTCACGTCGATAGGGCTCGCGAGCGACGTGATTTGGCCACTCAAGCGTGGCATGACGCTGATAAATTTCCTGCACTTTCTTCCCGGATCAGTAACTTTTCTCTAGATTTTCTTCATGCTCGGGTATCGTCACGGGGCGTGCCGCATATCGAATTGCTCGTCTTGACTAGACGAACATGCTCACCAAATTTAAGCACGATCCGACTTGGGATGAGTGAAATATGAGTGTTGAAAGTTACTAGTCGTGATTGTCCCTTCAATGGTATAGTGTTGCAGGGTGGCCACACGAGAATAGCGTGTGGCTCCGCTTGTTTCACTCTTTCACCTATAACTTCTTCTGGAGTGTCCGTTTGGGCTGAAATTTGACCCATGGGGTTTTCAACCATGCCAAATCCAGTGGCAGTGATCCCACAATAATTTGAGATGCTGAAAATGTAGCTCTAATTATAGAGGTCCTTTTTAGGGTGTTAGAGGCTTATTCTGCTGGAACTGTTTCTCAGTCTGCACTGCCTTAGACATGTCAAAATATGACGAAATTTAGCAGGAGTCTCTTGAGAGACCTCATGAAGATCTTGGTCAGTTCTGGGGCTGTTTTGAGACTGTTAGAATTTCCACTACTTGCTACGCCTTTATTGAGCAAGGGCCCATGTTGATGAAATATACCTTCCAATAACTCCCTCTGTCCTTCTATCTCACTGAAGCCGGTTTCCATAACGTGGTGGAATATCAGTCCCTCATAATTGGATTAGATATCGCATTCGATCTAGACTTGGAGCAGCTCAAAATCTATGGCGACTCTGAGTTGGTCATTCCACAACTTAAATGGATCTATGACGTGAGAAAGGATACTCTCAAGCCTTATCACGATAATGAAAAATCATATATGGCTCAGTTCGATGATGTAAATTTTGACTCACATCCCAGGAGTTTAAACTCATAGGCTGATGTACTTGCAAAGCTTGGAGTTACAATTCAATTGTCGTGCTCAGAGCTTACACCTGTCTGGGTGGCAGAGTGGAGACACATTGAATTGAGAACCGAAGTTGATGCAGATGATAAGAGAATCCTCTTTCCTAAGTGCCCTCCTTACCCATTTGGGGCACTCCTATCAGCCAAAGAGTTTAAAGCCGAATAAGAAATGACACAAAGTCAAGGTTTTGGTATTCAAAATCAGGAATTGGAGTTCTTCGATCTAATGTGTGCAGAAATTGAGCTGGCAGAAGATTGGAGAGAGCCCATTCTTGACTTCATAAAGCGTGGTAGACTGCTTGAAGACCGTGCTGAGTGCAATAGTGTGCGTCGAATGTCTACCAAGTATAGTCTCCTTGAAGGAGATACTCTCTTACGCCGATCTTTTGACGGAATTCTTCTCAGATGTGTAGATGCATGAGACGCAAGTAAGGTGTTAGAAGAAGTACACTCAAGCATTTGTGGACTACATCAGTCTGGCCTTAAGCTCTACGAACGGATACGCAGATTAGGGTACTATTGGCCTTCGATGACTGTCGACTCTTTAAACAATTGCCAAATGCACTTGAGCCTCGTTCATCAGCCTCTAGAGCCCTTACACCCTACAGTGGCCTCTTGGCCCTTTTCACAATGTGGTATCGACACTGTGGGACCTGTTGATCCTCCTTTTGCAATGGGTCATGTCTTTATTCTAGCGGCGACATTATTTCTCAAAATGGGCTGAAGCGGTTCTACTCAAGCAAGTTCTTGACGCTACATGGCCAATTTCGTGCGACATCGTATTATATACCGGTTTGAGGTGCCTGACTGGATTATATCGGATAACGGCCCTCAATTCAAAAGTCATCATATTGACCGTCTAGTTAACCAGTTCGATTTCGAGTGGAAGTACTCAACTATGTACCACCCTCAGGCGAATGGCTCAGTCGAGGCTTTCAATAAAACTCTATGAAGTGTTTGAAGGAAGTCAATATCAAAGATAAAGAAGAACTGGCATGAGAAGCTTCCTGAAGCATTGTGGGCTTATCGTACCACCACTCGAAATGCCACCGATTGCACTCCCTATTCCCTGGTTTATGGAGATGAAGCAGTCTTACCCCTTGAAATTCAACTCCCCTCGAAGACTGACTGAAGATGAGAGAGTTAAGCTTTGGTATCAAGAATTAGATGCACTTGATGAAACGAGGCTCGAAGCTCAGCAGAATCTCGCACTCAACCAGGAAAGAATGAAGAGGGCCTTTGACAAGTCAATCAAAGTCTGCTCATTTTCCCGTGGGGACCTGGTTCTAATTGTTAAAAGGCCAATCGTTATGCATGGATGGCGTAAAGGGAAGTTTGAACCCAAATGGGATGATTCCTTTATAGTTAAGAAAGTCTCGCAATGGAGGTTATATATTGGCACATCTTGATGGAGAGGAGGCACTGCCCCCTATCAATGGGCGATACCTAAAGAAATATTATCCCTAATATGCTCTTAAAGGATTCAATGGGCAATTGAAAAGAATAAAAGAAAGGGAAGCAAAACAGTTCAGATGAAGTATAACTCTTTTTATTGCATTAGAAGGAGTTACGAGTTACAATCAAAGCTCGTTATTAGGGAGGTTACAAATATCTTGCATCTGAGGAAAAGATGATAGTTATAGGCAAACAATTCCTCCCGAAAAGAGGATGGTTATAGGATTAAAATCGCTGTCACAATAGGAGAAGGTGGAAGCACTTTGACCGAGTATATCAGACATACAAAGTAGACTTTTCTAGCAAGGAACTGGCCTATGATGGAGAGCGCGCCCTCACAGTGAGTGCCCTTCCACAGAATAACATGGAATTCATTGTTGTTTTGGAGGAGTTGGCATCCAACATACCCGTCGTTACCATTGGTCACCACCCTTGGCCTACCCAAGTCAGCGCCGTACATGATCATCGCCGCGCATGACTTAGTGATGTGCATGATCATTGCTGCGCATGACTTAGCACCGTGCATGACTCAACGCCGCAAGTGACTGTCGCCGCGCGTAACCCATCTCCGAGTATGACCACAACTAGGTACAAGTTACTGTCGTTCATGAAAGGATCTTCGAGCAAATAGCAATCACCGCACGTGGCTGAAGCCTTGCACGTCATGTCACTGACCATGTGCAACTAGGGCACTGATAAGTGCCGCTGGCTTGGTTTCTAGCACCGGTTGAATTTCTTGAGGACTAACGCCGGCTGTGACTTAGAGGGGTAACACCGACCGTGTCTGACAAAGGGCTAACATCGACTAAGGGTAACACCAGCTGTGTTGAACAAAGGACTAATGTCGGATGAGGCTAACGTCGTCTGTGTCTTCTATCGCCTTACGTGTTCACTTGAGATGGTGACCCTTCTCTTCCTGCGACCCTTCGGTTCCTATGACCCTTCGACTGCCCAGTGACTGTGCACCTTCCCGAGACTCTTCGACAACCAGCGACTGTCTGCCTTCCCGCGACTCTTTGCCTCCTTGTCCCTTCGGTTTCTCACCGGGAAACACCCTTAACACGTCAGAAACCTCACTTACCTCTTTCCCACATTGCCAGTGACTTAGAATTCCTATCAAAAAATCTTTACAACTAGTCGGCATCCTCCCTTCTTCACCTGAGCTTCCTCTTCCTCACCAGAAAAAACACTCGACACTTCTCGGAAAAATCTCATGAATGCCCTGCCAAAGCCTTTAATTGTGCCGAAAATGCCAGCGTCCTTGCATGCTTGCCGGAGTTCTTACCAGCAGTCCTTTTTCTCTTTCTCACTCTTACTATTTTACCTTCGGCAAAACAGTGAAAATGGAGTCTACCCCCTTATATACAAGATGATGCCCTAAGGTACCCCTCACAAAGCCAGAATTTTAGACAAGTCCCTGAAGGCCAAAAGACATTGACCTGGACTGCGTCGGGCCCAAGCCCGAGGCCCAAACAGAGGCTTATTGGCATCTACACAACACCAAGCATCAACCTTTATATGGGCTGGATCGGGTCGGGCTCAAGCCCGAGGCCCAGACATGTTTTTTATCGCCATGCTTAACTAACGCCGCGTGCAACCAACACTGTGCCCGTCAGTGCTACTGTTGGTTATGACCACTCTCGTGCATATTAATGTCGTTCATGCTAACGCCATGTGCATCAGTGCTATCGCCGCGTGTGTTGCTGCTAACCATAGCTAGTGCCGCGCATGTCTGAGCTTGATTGCCACTATAAGTGCTATGTCCTCATCCCTAGTGGAGTTGCACCAAAGCCATAACCTCTGTCATCCCCAGTGGAGTTGCATTTAGGTTATTCGATTCAGGCCATGACTGGTCATCTTCAATGGAGTTAGGAGTAGGCCACTGTCCCTCATCCTCAGTCGAAATTACACCTGTACTGCAGCCCATTATCCCCAGCAGAGTTAGGATCATGTTTATCGCTTCAATCCCATGGATCAGTCTCACAGTAAGCTATCTTATCCTTAGAAGTCGGGTTACCTTCCACGATCCTATTCCCCATGGAATCTCATTTTTCCCAGGGAGTCATACCTATCCCTTAACCTTCAGTGAAGTCTGCTTCTCCATCTAAACCCCCTGATAGCCTCAATCATTTTATCCCCATGGAGTCAGATTGCTATCCACATACATATCCTCCGTGCAGCTTCACCTACATGGCGACCCACACAATGGTCCATGCTACATGACCTTAAACTGCACAACCTTGGTCTAGATACACGACCTTAAACTACACAGCCTTGGTCTAGATGCACGACCTTAAACTACATGGTCCTAACTATATGACCTTAAACTGTAGCGGAGGTCTAGTTGCACGACCATAAACTGCGTGGTCCTAGTTGCAGGACTTTAAAATGCAAAGCCACAGTCCAAACTATAACTATAGTGAAAGTCCTAACAACATGATGTTAAAAAGCTTCACATCATGGTCCAAACTATATGACCTTAAACTGTAGCGGAGGTCAAGTTGCATGACCTTAAACTGTATGGTCCAAGTTGCATAACCATGGTTCAAGCTATATGACCTTAAACCATAGTACATGTCCTAACCACATGACGTTAAATTGCTTTGCACAAGTCTCGGAGGCATGACATTAAAAATGCCCCCACACACGCGCACATGCCTTTTACATGCACGCCTTCCCTAACCAACCTGTTTGTGTGCACGCACCACCTTCATTATCTCCCTAGTGAGTCTATTCACTTCATTACCATCATCTATCACTCCCTAGTGAGTCTTACCCATGCTCACAAAACGACGAACCATCTCGCCATCCATACTTGTCGTCAGTTAGTGGGTTACCACTTTCCACCTCCCATCCATACATCATCCATCTTTCAAAGGTAGCCTCATGACATCTCCCCAAAGTGAGTCAAACCACCACCAAACTCACTCCATGGCCTCTACAGACTGCCATCCATTACCACCATGGTCCAGCTATATGACCTTAAACTGTAATGCACGTCTTGGCCGCATGACGTTAAACTGCTTTGCACAGGTCTCAGAAGCATGACCCTAAACACGTGCTAAAAAAAAAAAAAAAGGAAAAGAAAAGAAAGGGGCATGGTGTATACTTGAATAAGGGAACAACATGAGTAAAAAAGATGAACGGGCATGGTCACGAAACCATGAGTGAGAGAGTTCCATGAAAATAAAAACATGGGAATGGTGAAAACTCGAAAGGGAGCAGTGAGTTAAAATGGAAGAAAAGGGTGGACATGGCCAGAAGGTCTTGGGTAAACGAGCCCCCAATAAAAGGAGGTTGGTGAAAACTGTCTCTACAATGCCACTTCCCAAGTCCAAGTGAAAATATACAAAAGACGCTTGGACCAATAAACAGGTTGATGTAGCGTTTGCCCTTATAAGCGGCTTCAACCCTCATGCAAAAGAGAAAAATCCCTGGTTCCACAATACCAGGACCCAAAAAGACGAGCATCAAGGAAATGATTCTGATAGCCTGAGTCCACTGGCGAAAAGGACTCTATGAGTAGAAGACTCGCTAAGAAGGCAAGACTAGTCTCATGAAGAAGAGCATCATTCATAGGGGGTCACTAATGCACTCCAAGATGTTGAAGGTTCTCAAAGAAGGATAAGTCAGCCATGACTTTGGACCTGTTATGCAGCAACATGATTGAATCCTATGGGGTTGCCTCGGACAAAGAAGAGAGCTCTCCTGATTTGTTGAAACTGATAGCAGTAAGTCGGGGTTTTACCCAAAGCCGGTCACCTCGATAAACTGAGGTACCCTGCCCCTCAAGGAGTGTCTGGTGCACAACGCAGATGATGCCAACCCTTAGACGGGCCTAATTCTGACTAACGAGGTCCGTACAAAATCCTCAGCTGTCAGAATCACAAATAGTCCCTTGAGGGTGAGAACTTCGACATGATCCCTAAAAAAAGTCTCTTCTCCCCCTAAAGTCTCCATGGATGGACCTGCGAACAATGAATTCAAATGTCTGAGCATCCTAGTTACAACATTGCGTGGATCTCCTTGACGTTCACGTGGTCTTGTGGCTAGGAAGAAAAAAGTAATAAAAATCGAAGGAAATTTTTTTAATGTTGTTTTTCTCGCTTCTCTCGAAGCACAACATTCGGCGGGGCAAGCTGTTTTAACACATTTTTCAGCACCTTGGTCCCCGATGCGGAATTGAGGAAGCAGGGCAATAAAGCCTGATATAGAGTGGAATTCTCGACAGTCTCATAATTGTCTCAGAATGAGTTAGAATCTTCCTACGCACTTTAAAAGGCTACTTTCCAAGTTTCGTCACCGTCCAACATCTCTAAGGCAGTGCAAAGAAACAATTTTGGAAAAATCAGCCTTTAGTACCTTGAATCGGATCATGTAACTTGAACTACAATTTTGGTGCCTCAAATTGCTGTGGGACCACCACCATTGGATCAGTCAAAAACCTTTGAGGTCATGTTTCGACCCAAACAGACGTGTTAGGACAAAGTTATGGGTGAAACATTAAAAAAGGGTCGCCCGCACACTATTCCCGTGCAGCGTCCCTACATCAAAACACCATTAATAGTGACTATGTTTGCAGTCTCGGGTAGTTAATTTCAGGGGCCATATCTCACTCGTCCCAAGTCAGATCGCACTCAAATTTTGTGAACGTGTTCGTCTCGTCAAGACGAGCATTTCGATATATGGCATGCCTCATGATGACACTCGAGCAAAGAGAAAAGCTAGAGATAAGTTGCTGATTCATGAATACAGCTGCAGAAAAATCAGTAGCGACACACCTCCCTCAAGCGGCCAAATCACGGCGCTCGCACATCGAATTGACGCAAGACTAGTTCCATCGTGTGTGTAAGGTCTAGGGCTGTCTCTGGTCTGAACCCCAAACATGGTGAACAGTTGGATTTCACACATGAAGGCATCGAAGTGACTGTAATTTTCGACCGTCGAAATTCAGATTCCGGTCAAACCCAAACGATGTAAAATCTTCGTCCGAGCACGAAATCGAGATATGTATGTTGCCACACATTCATGATGGCATGCTTAGTGTGATCTAGCAAATAAATCATGGAAAAACATCAAGAAACGAGCACACTATTGATAAGAAGTTTTCAAGATTCATCCAAATTTTGAGTCGCGTGATCGTGGCCGAAAAACGCGATCCGTGATTCGAAATTAGTATAAAATCCATCGTCATGCCAAGCCCTATGAGAAAGCAATCATTTTTTGGCCAAACGAGCGCTAGAGCAACCCTGGATTAACCACGTTCTAGGGCATCAATAGATATTGTTTTGGAAGTCTATGAATTGTTAGGCTGGCAAAACAATCCTTTTGCACCAATTTTTAGAATTTTTCTTTAATTCAAAATAGGTGCAATTATCATAAATTGGGATAGTTTTTGGGCATCCACTCATGTTTGGGCCCAATTCTATAATACATGCTAAACTTAATTGTGAAGGGTTCCACGTTGAGCAATAAAATTTTGAGATTTTCTTTGAGTCTGTGGTTGCATCTTGGAGAGAGAGAGAGGAAAGAGAATAAAAGAGTCGGTACCCCTCAGTAAGGTAATTTTCTCTCTCCTCCTCTTTTCTCTCTCATCTATCTCTTTCTCTCCCCTCTTCTTTTCTCTCTGATCTATCTCTTTCTCTCCTTTCTTCTATCTCTTTCTCTCCCATCTTCTTTTCTCTCTAATCTATCTCTTTCTCTCCTTTCTTCTTTCTCTTTCTCCCTCCTCTCCTTTCGTCTCTCTCTTTTCTTCTTCCTTTCTCTATTATCTCTGCTTTCTCTCTTCCCTCTCTCTCTCTCTCTCTCTTTCTTTCTCTTCTCCGTCCTTCCTCCTTCACTCTTTGCTCTATCTTTCTTTCTGTCTCTGTCTGAACATGCACGGTAATGGTAACACCATGCACGAATCTCTCTTCCTACTTTCTTCTTTCTCTAATACATACGGCGGTGGTAACACTGTGCGTGTTTCTTTCTCTCCTCTTTCCTTATTCTTCTTCTCTCTTTCATAATCTCTTTCATTCTCTTTCCTTCTTCCTCCTATGACTCTTTCCTAATATCTCTCTTCTTTCTTTTTCATCTCTTACTATTCAATTTCCTTCTCTCTCTACTTTCCTTTTCTCTTTTTCTTCCCTAAATCCTCTTTGTCTTTCTTTATCTCACTTTGCTATTTCCTTTTTGTCCTCTTATCTCCAGTCATGCACGACAGTGCTCATCGCCGGGCATGACATTCTCATTCATCTCTTATCCTCTAGAGATATGAACATTAAGTCTGGCCTTAACCCGTATAACCTGTCGGGCCTCTGTCTAAGTTTCCCGTTTCTCTTGTTGTGCACGGCGATGCCCATCGCCACACATGAAACTTCTCTCCTTATTCTTTGACAAGGACACCGAGCCGAGGCTTAACCCGAGTGGCAGGTCGGGTTGTGTCTGAGTCCCTTACGACATGAACGACGATTCCTAGCGCTGTGTGTGTCCTCCTCTTTCTTATCTCTGCCTCTCTCCTTTGTCATGGATGGTAGTGACCATCACTGTTCATGTTCTTTCTCTCTCCTCTCTCCTCTATCATGGACGACAATAACCATCGCCATCCATGCTCTTTCTTTCTCTTCTTTCATCCATCATGGATGATGGAAGTCCATCGCCATGCATGCTTCCCTCCTTTTTTCTCCCTTCTCTCTTTTTTTTCTGTTTGTTCTCTTTTCTTTCTCTCTCTTCTCTTTTCTCTCTCTCTCTCTCTCTCTCTCTCTCTCTCTCTCTCTCTCTCTCTCTCTCTCTCTCTCTCTCTCTCTCTTCTTCTTCTTCTTCTTCTTCTTCTTCTTCTTCTTCTTCTTCTTCTTCTTCTTCTTCTTCTTCTTCTCTCTCTCTTCTCTTCTTCTCTCTCTCTCTCTCTCTCTCT
>NW_006496807.1:437146-460107 GCF_000471905.2 Amborella trichopoda | reverse complement strand
TCTACTACTACTACTACGTAGTAGTAGTAGTACGTACGTACTACTCGTCTCTCTCTCTCTCTTCCTTCCTTTCCTTCCTTCTCTTTCTTTCTTGTTCTTCTTTCTTTCTTCTCTCTCTCTCTTCTCTCTCTCTCTCTCTCTCTCTCTCTCTCTTTTTGCATCTCTTCCCTTCTTCTTCTCCTCTTCTCTTCTTCTATCTATTCTTCTTCTTTCTCTTCTTTCTTCTCTCTTATCCTTCTATATCTTTTATTCTCCTTTCCTTCTCTTCTTCTTTCTCTTCTTTCTTCTCTCTTATCCTTCTATATCTTTTATTCTCCTTTCCTTCTCTTCTTCTTTCTCTTCTTTCTTCTCTCTTATCCTTCTATATCTTTTATTCTCCTTTCCTTCTCTTCTTCTTTCTCTTCTTTCTTCTCTCTTATCCTTCTATATCTTTTATTCTCCTTTCCTTCTCTTCTTCTTTCTCTTCTCCCTCTCTCTCTTTCTGTCTCTACATTTCTTCTTTCTCTTTTATCTCTCTCTTCTTTCTTCTTCCACTCTCATTTGACCAAGGGACAAGTTTAGCACTGTCACGACTGTCTCGTCGTCGAGCAGTATTGCCATTGTGTCGGTTTGAGTTACCGTGCTTGTCTTGCTGCCACATCGAACTCGCCGTTGTGCCAGGATGGTTGGTGTTGGTGTTTTGTCGTCGAGTAGTGTTGCCGCTGTGCCGGTATGTGTTACTGTGCCCATCTTACTACCACGTCAGATCAATTATCATGCCAATTTAACAACTCTACTGGGCTAGTCACTCAGTCAAATGTCTCTTTATTTTCTTTTCTCTCTCTTCTTCTTTCTCTCAACCCTCATCTCATCATCTCTTCTCTTTCCTCCTGTGAATGTGCACACCTGTGTACATTCATCCAAAGACAAGGTGGGGTCCCTTGGCCCACTTGTCTTGTAACATTAACCATGTGTGTGTGATTGCAGAAACTTGAGAGTACAAGTCAAGGGAGGCAATTTCAAACCAGTTGTAGGGTTGAAGGGCTTTCTTCACGATCTAAGAGGGCGTCCACACAAGCCAGACCAAGTAAGTCCTGAACCCACCTTTAAATTCCTCTCTCATCGATTGGTATACCTGCCCTTGTTCTTGAGCAAGGTTCTCGAGAAAACGATCTCAAGTCGTGGGTTCCTTTGAAACCCGGGACACGTGCCGCCAGATCACCTAGATCTGGAGGGTGAGATCGAGGTACCTAACCACATGACCATGTCGTGGCCCGAGCAGGGAAAAAACAAGAGATAATATTGCGATCCAAGGCAAGGTTGTAGATTTTTCAGTCCAAGCGCGCCTCGATCAAGGGGTCAAATCACGATGCTCACACATCGGATCGACCTAAAATCGGACCCATTATGAGTACGAGGTCAGATGTTTCATCTGAGCCGAACTTCGCACGTGATGGATAATCAGATTCGATGCACGATGAGTACGAAGTTGCTGTAATTTTTTGTCACTAGAAACTAAATTTCGGCAAAAATACCTAATTTTGAGAACGGTCGTTTCGACACCAAACCGACCAATGTTCGTCGCCAAACTCTCATGACTGCATGCTCATCAAAATATAATGAAAAAATCATGGAAAAACACTGAGAAACGGGCGTGATCTTAAAAATAAGGATCACACGTTTCTCGTGATTTTTACATCTTGTGATTGTGGCCCAAAATTTCGATCCATGGCTCAAAATGGGTATCAAAATGACCTTCTTCTCTAGTCGATCAAGAAAAGAATAATATTTTGGCCGAATGAAGACCGGAAGAACCCCAAACTGATCCCGGAAGATCGTAAATGTTGCATGGCCATCATAGGGACTTAATTAGAATTTGAAGATTTGTGGTGACAGGCAAAATCGTTATTTTGCCCCTAATTTCTTAATTTTCTTTAATTCATTTAATTCCCATTTTCCCATAATTAGGTTAAGAATTGGGCCTCCACCCATGTTTGGACTTAAAATCTATATAAGAACGTGATGCTCACATGAAATGGACCCTTCGTCGATTAATAAATTTGGACTCTTGTTTAAGTTTTTGGGTCATGGTTTAGAGAGAGAGAGGAGAGAGAAGATCTAAGCAGGTACCCTTGAGCGTTAAGTTAACTTTCTCTCTCCTCTCTTCTTTCTCTCTCTTCTTTTCTCTCTCTTCTTTCTTCCCTCCTCTTTCTCTCTCTTATTTCCCCTCCTCTTTTTCTCTGTTCTTTCTCTCTATTCTTTCATTTCTCTCTTCCTCTTTCCTTTATCTCTCCTCTACTTCTTTTCTTTCCTTTCTCTCTGCTTCTTTTCTTTCTCTCTGCTTCTTTCTCTCTGCTTCTTTCTCTCTCTTCCTCCTTCCTCTTTTTCTTTTCCTCTTTCTTCTTTCCCTCTTCTCCTTTCCTCACTCTTCTTTTTCTCTCTCTCTTCTTTCTCCCCATTCTTTCTCTCTCTTCTCTCTTTCTATCTAGCACGATGGAGTACACCACCTTGAGCGACATCTCTCTCTTCTCTCACTTTGTTCGGCACGATGGAGTACACCACCGTATGTGACATCTCTCTCTATCTGACACAGTGGAATACACCACCGTACGTGACATCTCTCTCTTCTCTCTTTGTCTAGCATGATGGAGTACACCGACGTGCGCAACATCTCTCTCTTCTCTCTTTGTCAAACACATTAGAGTTCATCACTGTGTGCAACATCTCTCTTCTCTCTCTCTGTCTGGGGCGCAGTACACTGCTGTGCGTGACATCTCTCTCTTCTCTCTCTATCTGGAATGGCATAATACATCGCCGTGAGTGACATTTCTCTCTTCTCTCTCTCTGGCAGGCAGTGTACACCGTTGTGCACAACATTTCTCTCTCCTCTCCTCTTTCTCTTCTTCACTTGCTTGATTGGAGGGCAGGCTGAGCCTTGTGCCGTCATGCCAGTCTTGCCACCATGCCCATCTAGCTGCCGCACCAGATTAGCCGTCATGCCAATTTTGTCTCCATGTTAGTCTTGCTGCCATGTCACTCTTGCCACTATGTCAGTCTTGCTGCCATGCCAGTCTTGGCATCATGCAAATCTTGCCGTCGAGTAGTTTAGCTGCTGAGTCAGTCTAGTTACCGTTCCCATCTAGTTGTTGCGTCAGACTAGTCGCCGTGCCAGTCTTACTGTCGTGCTAATCTTGCCTCCGTGCTAGTCGCCGTGCCAAACGTCTTCTCTCTCTTTCTCTTCTCTTTCTCTTCTCTCTACTCCTACGCTCTCTTCTTTCATGCTTTTTGTCTCTTCTCCCTTTTGGAAGGTTTGGCGAGAGTCAAGCTAAACTATATCTTCTCTCATCCCTTTTCTTCTTCTTCTTTTTGAAGGATCTGGGTGAAAAACATACCAGCCTTCGTCCCTCTTCTCGGCTCAATCATACGCTTCAGGAAAAAGTTATGGCTGAAATACCAAAAAAGGGTAGGCCGCACGCTATTCCCATGCGCCCTCCTTGCATCAGTTGCCATTAATGAAGACTGGTTTTCACAGTTTTGAGTTCAACTTTGGAAGGGCGTATCTCCCTCGTCTTCAGTCAGATCGAGCCCAAATCTTGGGAGCGTGTTCATCTCGTCCTACTGGGTGTTTTGATATGTGGCATGGCTCACGCCGTCACCCTAGCAAGGAGAAAACCTAGTGAGAATTTGATGATTCGTGGTAAAAGTTGTAGTAAAATCAGCAGTGACACACCTCGATCAAGGGTCAATATCACAATTCTCGCACAACGGATCGACATGAAACTAGTTCCATTGTGTGCCTGAGGTCTGAGGCTACATCCGAGCCGAATCTCGGACGTGATGAATGGTTGGATTCGACGCATGAGAGCGACGAAGTTGCTATAAATTTAGGCCATCGAAATGCAGATTCTGTCCAAAAACCCAAACGTGGAAAATCGTCGTTTAAGCACGAAATCGAGTTGCGCTTGTTTCCAAACATTCGTGACAGCATGCTCATCAAAATTTAGCAAAGAAATCATGAAGAAATGTCCAGAAATGGGTGCAATCTTGATCCAAAGATCATAAGTTTATCACAAATTTCGCATCGCATGATCGTGTTCCAAAAATGCGATACGTGATTCGAAATGGTTATCAAAACAATTGTCATTTCGAGCCTAACAAAAAAACAATCATCTTTTGGCCAAAGGAGAATCGGAGCAACGTCGAATCATCCTTGGAAGATTGCACACTTTCTAGGACTGAATTGGAATTACGTGAATTGTTGGGCAAGGGTAAAATCGTCATTTTGTCCCCTTTTTAGAATTTCTTTTAATTCAATTAAATTGTAATTTTCATAAATTAGGGTGAATTTTGGACATCCACTCATGTTTGGGCCCCACCGCTATATAAACAAGTGATATCTCAATGTAAGGAGGCTCAATTGGAGACCAACTTAATGAAATTTAAAGCTCTTTCCTTAAAGTGTTGGTTGAAAGCCATACCAGTCTTTAAAGTTCTTTCCTTGGAGTACTGGGTGAAAAGCAGACAACCCTCTAGGAGTTTATTCTTCTCCTCTTTGAGAGATTAGTATGGCTTTCATACTAATTTTTTATTTTCTAATATTCCCCTCCCCCCCCCTTTTTCTTCCTCTCATCTTTATTCCACTCTCTTTTCATTGCCTAGAAGACCAGTGAACATCCAACTGGTCTCCATCTCTTTATTTTACCCCTCAAATGTGC
This sequence comes from Amborella trichopoda, assembly GCF_000471905.2. Next base: position 455,413 of record NW_006496807.1, on the reverse strand, counting down.
GCTCGTGTGCATTCACCTAAAGGCAAAGTGAGGTCCTCTGACCCACTTTATCTTGTATACTAACATGAATGTGTGCAATCATAGAAAGAAGAGAGAACAGATCAAGGGAGGCGATTGCGAACCAGTCGTAGGCTTGGGGGGCTTTGCATCATGATCAAAGAGGGCGCTCACACGAGTTAGCCCGAGTGCATTACGAACCCAGGTGAGGTGTATCCCTCCTCACACCCTAATTCCTCTATCATTGGTTGGTGTACCTACCCTTGTTTTATACACAAGGTTCCTGAGAGAGTGGTCTCAGGTCTCGGGTTTCCTTTAAAACTCAAGACACTTGCCACCAGGTTAACCCAACTCAAGGGCAAGATCGAGGCATCTAACCAGGTTGGCGACTCAACTGGGGACACTCTACCCCATCGTCAGATTGTCCTTGTTTGGTCTGTCTCTCCTTTTATTTATGTTGATTGCTCACACATGACTTCAGGGTTCTTTAACCCATTTATCCGAATTGGAGATTTTCTAATCCCCGCATTTACGAGTTCCCCTCGGGAACAAGCTCCCTGAACTTCATTCCCGACTTTCCTCTTGAGAAAAGACCTAATGTTTAGCTCCCAGGTCTTGACCTGGATTGGCATGAGAAGGGACTTAAAGGTCCCTAACTCCCCATCTCCAAGCCTTAATGGAACTCCCACTAGAGCGCCTCGCATGGGTGGCACATCTACCCCCACTCACAATATGCACCCTAATACCGGCAAGTGACTTGCCGATCGTATTGCCAAGGTATGCTACAAGGCTGCTCAGTCCCCATCTGCAAAAGGTAAACAAGTTGTTGTTGCCCCTGTGGGTCGCTGCAAGGCTACCCCCCACATTCCTGCACTACCTCGGGTCTTTATGTTTAGAGATTCAACACATCAAGGAGGAGACCATGGGGTCTCCACCTCTCGCATGCACACTAAGGCTTGAAGGTCATCCGCTCGAGCCACACCTCGGGGCAACCGTTGTAATGCCTTGAGTCAGTGTTCATGATTTGGTCTCCTTGGGCCAAATACTACACGCACCATGCATGAGCATCTGACCACTTGGGGCAACGCTATTCCTACGCCGACCCGAGTACACGGGAGATGATCCCCTCGTCTTCTCTCTCGGCACACACTTGTGCACCCTGTAAGAGGTAGGCTCGCGCTTGTTTCCTTGCAGATACGTGCTTGCGGTTCTCGGCCTCCTAAGGCCAAACCCGTTACTCGAGCCCGGGTTGACACCAAAATCACTCAGAATTCTACCTCAAGGGGCGCACATGCACCACCATCATGGACTACTCCCGGATCTCGACTCGGACACCATCACGAGTCCACCCCTACTCCAATCACCTCCTCCCCTCAAGGCAAGCTTCTCAAGACGTGGTACTCAAAGATCTTCCCCAAGAGTACCATCTTGAGCCAACTCCATCAGGACAGTCATGTCTTGAGAAACCACAAAAGAGCTAGGGGAAAAGACTCAACAGACGATGAAGTCCTTCATCCCCCAACTTCTTTCAAGCCAATGCAGGGGCCTGGATTGACCCTTGTTCGAGGTCCACACCCCTTTCCTCATCTCATGGACATGGCTCTCTCATGCGTAAGAAAAATGGACCAGTTCTGGTCTCAATCCCAGTTCTAGAGAGTGGGGCATTAGAATCTCAAGGCTAAACATGACAGGGGTCTGCGAATCCTGACCAAGGAAGCAACTAGGACAGTCGGGGCAGCCACTCTCAGTGACCTTCTTCCTAAGAGTCCTTTCTACCCGCTTCAGGAGATGACAGAGCCTGTAGAAGAAGCACCAGAATCTTGCATGGTTGTTAGCATCGTAGGAGATAACCTAAGCTCGTAGCACCCGCGGTCCCAAGACTGTCAAGAACCAGTTCTCACGTGCTCTGCATACAAGGCTCCAGTTCAGTCAGGGCATGCTGAGCCTCTACTAACCGACTTGCCACGACCGGTACGGCAGCCACGCAAGGTCTCAACTGCACCAGAGACCAACTTCCTAAAAGAGAGGATCAGCATGATGGTCATCAACGAACCTAATGACAACCAAGAGGAATGCGTGGATAGGTTCGAACACATGGTACGAGCAATGGTGGAGAAGATCGACCGCATGGAAAGTATGTGGTTCGCAGCTAATTCGTCCCATCATGAGACAAACTCCCATCACCCGGACGATGCAGCTTCAAGGTAGCCTCCTCCTGCTGCCTCACAAGCCAATTTCGTCCCTCTCCCCATGTCACAGGCAGATATTGACTCGACGGTTAACCACAGCCGACGGAACAAGCAGATTCCTGGTCTGCAAGGGACAAGCCATACCCCTCATATATTGATCAGGTCACATTTCCCCCTAATTACCAAAAGGGGAGGCTCCCCCTATTTAATGGCACAACTTCTCTGCATCAGCATTTCGCTCATTTCCAAGCGGCATGTTAGAAGATAACATCTGATGGGAGACTCCTTCTCCGTCAGTTGTTGAGAACCTTGACGGTCCAGCTCTTCAGTGGTATGCTCGGCTTCCTCCTAACTCAGTGCATTCTTTGGAGGAAATGGAGTGACTGTTCTACTAGCGCTTCTATGAGATCAAGAGAGAGGTCCAAACCATCGAGCTTCTCACCTTGATCCAAGAGCCAGACGAACCCGTAGATCAGTTCATAGCAAGATGGAGAGATTTGGCTACTTACCATTCCAGTCCCATGTCTACGAAGGAAGAAGTCCAGACTTGTGTGCGCAACATATGGCCTGAGATTGCTTTGCATGTTGAGGCCTCGAACCCAACCACCATGTCAGAGCTGATCTCCAAGCCGGTTTTCATTGAGAGCCTGTTCTGACACCATGGCGGGTCGCGACCACTGTCTTCAAGCTCAGGAAACGGCCGAGGTAATGGGCGTTCTCGACCTAACCCTTGGGGCAACCAGCAAAAGGGAATGATTAGCGCTGCCGTCACTGTGACTGACCCAAAGAAGACTGCCCCTCAGACTTTGGATCTCTTCAAAGGGGTAGGTCCATCGAAGACCCAGGCATCACACCAGGCAAGTCAACAACAACCTCAGTCATGCAACAAGGTGCTTCTCCTCCGAACCTTAATTGAAGCGACTTCAGGTATAGACAAAAGAATAAAGTCTATAGCTTCGATAAGGAATGGGTTCCCTCTTTGCTACAACTGTTGTTGAAGCAAAACATGACTGAGTTGCTTGAGATAAAAAATCATAAACAAGCTAGTCTTGATACGCACATGAATTATTGTGCATGTCATCGAAGGTTAGGGCACACTCTGGAAGAATTCTACACTATCAAAGATCATATCGATGCCTTGATTCAGAAGGGTCAGATACGGCTCGAGGACCTTAAGAAAGCATTCAGGGCAGCATAAGCCTCCCATGCGGTGACTGTCCAAGAGAAAGATAAAGGCCCATACTCCCCCAATGAATTACCATCAGATTTCCTCCAAGCATTATTCTGTATGATGCTCCAAGAGGGAATCATCGTGCCAAAACCAGTAAGGCAGCCCAAGCGCCTCGTCCAGGGAACTCAGAACATCTAGTGCCCGTATCACCAGATATGGGGGCATGAACTAAGTGAGTGCTATGGTTTCAAAGTCATAATCACAGAGAAAGTGCAGAGAATTCACCTTGCTTGCGCCACTCTAGAAGTTGACCCTCAAGTCACTACTCCCATTCAGGAAGACATTTCATTGCAAGCCTCCTGTCATGATACTTCTAATTCACAGGAGCCCTCGACTTCCCAACCATGGAAAGTATATCATGGGTGGAGCAGATTGAAGTCCCTAAAACGAGAGGCGATTCGTCAAGCTGGACCTTCCCATGAACCTAACAAGACCAGACAGGTGCTTTCAAAGGGTACTAGAAAGAGACAGTTACCAAAGGTCGCTCGTCAGAAGAGCAGGATTCCCCAACCTCAGGTCGAGAAGGAGTTTCTCAAACCCCTTCCTCCGCTACCGACCTTGCAAGACGTCTTCCCTACTCCCTCTTCTCATCAGTAAGAAATCCCCGAGTCATTATCTACTCAAGTCACGTCCAATGAAGGTGACGACATTAAAAGCATCCCCCGACGGTCTAAGCAGGGGAAAGACCCAAAAGATCCCCTACACACGTCAAACTCCAGTAATAACGTAAAAAGTTGCCCAGATCGGTCCGATGTGGGAGATGACCTTAAAAGCCCCTCACATCCTAACCCCTCTTCTTCTATTACCTCTTTTGCAGGTACAACTCTGAAGTGCCTAGATTTTGAGGCCCTTGATAAGGAATTGGAGAGTTCTAATATCAACAGACGACATCGGAGGCGACTGAGAAGGACGTTGGCTTAGGAAACCGGGTTCCTGACTGTTGCTGATGCTTTAATAGCTCGTGCCAGGATGGAATCACCTCTTACTGCTGAGGAAAGTGGCAAGAAGTGTAGAAGACCCAAAGCAAAGAAACCTCAGTGGCCGCCCGAGCCTGACTTCGAGTAAAGGCTGAGAGAGTCAAGAGGGTAGAGCTTCTATACCCAGGAAGCCTGCCACGCGGTTCGAAACTCCGAAGCGTAAACCAACACAGGCCAAATGAGTCTAAGGTTCGGGAAGAAACTACAGCCTCGCCCAAAAAACCGAAGCTGTTAAAGTATCCTGGTCTGCCACTTCTCCCATACCCATGTTCCCCGTCTAATCCACCTCTTTTCTCATACCCAAACACCTCGTCCAAACCGTCACACCTTAAATATCTGAGGCCATCATCGGTCCCGTACACCCAATCACCTCCTAAGCCGCAACCTCAAAACTCTACTCCCCTAATGCAAGTTCCATCTACCCAATCCACCCAAATTTCCCAGAGCAAGCCAGCTGCACGGCAAGTCAGCCAGCATCCCAAAACAAACCTCTTCCATTTAAGTCTGTCCCTCGACCTACCGTTCAACCCAAACCTATGATATAGACTCACTAATATATCATGACGACTCTCATGAAGTTGTACCTATCTTCACAATCATTGATTCCCAATCCCCTCGTGACTTTCAAAATGAGCTCCTTCAGCTTGATACACTGACCATGCTCGAGGTAGACCCTTCCATTGGCTGGCAGGAGAATAATGCAGGAATCATGTCCCACACCAGAACCTTACTGAAGGAAATGTCAGGAGCATGGATATCTGCATTTGAGGTTGATAAAAACCCCTGCGAATCCAATGATGAAGAATTACAGGAAGCCCCCGAAGAATGCGAGGAAGGTGGGCAAGCCACGACTGATGAGCTTGAGGAAATAAGTCTAAGGAATGAAACCAACCCTAGGTCAACTTTCACCTCGACAAATATGTCACCAGAGGAGAAAGAGAATTATATCGCTTTCTTACAAGCAAATCGTGATATATTTGCCTGGCATTATCATGAGATGCCTGGTCTAGATCCTTAAGTCACAGTCCATCGTCTCGGCATCGATCCATCCGTCAAGCCCATAAAGCAAATATCAAGGAGGTTCAGACTAGACCTTGAGATGCAGATCGACGCTGAGGTAAATAAGCTCAAGCATGCAAGTTTCATTTGCGAAGTCAAGTACCCAAAATGGCTGACGAATGTTGTCCTAGTCAAGAAGAAAATTGGGCAAATCAGGGTTTGCATCGATTTTCATGACCTGAATGTCGCTTGCCTAAAAGATGACTTCCCATTGCTATTTACGGAGATGGTGATTGACTCAACAACTCATTGCCAAATCTTCTCCTTCATGGATGAGTATTCCGGGTACAATCAGATAAGGATAGCGCTAGAAGATGAGGAAGCCATTGCGTTCCTGACTCCAAAAGGGATCTTCTGTTACACTATGATTCCCTTTGGATTGAAAATTGTGGGTTCTACGTATCAACTAGCAATGACGACTATCTTCAAGGACATGAGGCACAAGGAGGTAGAGTGCTATGTGGATGACTTGGTGGTGAAGTCCAAAAGGAAAGATGCTCACATGCGTGACCTTGAAAAAGGTGTTTGAGCAGTTACGCCTCCATCAGTTCAAGATGAATCATTTGAAATGCACTTTTGGAGTGTACTCAGGAAAGTTCTTGGGATTCATTATAAGACACCGAGGGCTTGAAGTTGAGTCAGTCAAAATCAAGGCAATCCAAGAAATGCCACCACCAACGACACTGCGAGAACTGCGATCTCTTCAAGGGCAATTGGCCTATATTCGAAATTTCATCTCAAGCCTCTTAGGACATTGTAAACCTTTTACACACCTGTTAAAGAAAAATACCACATTCATATGGAATGAAGAAAGCCAAGCTGCACTTGATGACATCAAGGAATATCTACTAAATTCTCTTATTCTCTCCACGTCAGAATTAGAGAGGCCTCTCATCCTATATGTGATCGCTCTTGATGAGTCACTTGATGCATTATTAGCACAGAACAATGATGAAGGGAGGGAAACCGCCTTGTACTACCTCAGCTGCAGGATGCAAGGGGTTGAAAAAATTTATCCACCCATTGAGAAAATGTGTCTGGCATTAATCTTCGCAGTATAGAAGCCCCGCCACTATTTTTTGAGTCACGAAGTATGACTATATCAAGAGAGGACCTCATCAAATTTCTTATGACACGCCCATGCTTGTCGGGACGCCTTGCTAAATGAGCATTATTGATGGAATTCAACATCACATATATACCACTAAAGGCTATCAACGGTCAAGCCTTGGCCGATTTTCTGGCAGCACATTCGGTCGGCAGAATCTCCTTTATCAAGTGATCTCCCTGATGAAGAGGTATTTTGTGCAAAACTTGCCCATACGTGGAAGATGTACTTCGATGGAGCCTCCAATCTGACCGAGGAGACACTGTAGTAGTGTTCCTGACTCCTTGGGGGGGGGTGTAATTCCTCTATCATTATCTCTCGTTGAAGCCGATTCACATAATGAGGCCGAGTATCAGGCTCACATAATCGGATTGGAGATCGCCTTGGATCTAAAATTGGAACAACTCGCTATCTTCAACGACTCCGAGTTGGTGATACGACAACTCAAGGGGATCTATGACGTGAGAAAGGACACTCTTAAGCCTTATTAGACACCGAAAAATCTTATATGGCACAATTTGATGATTTTCCTTAAGTCACATCCCCATAAGGTTAAATTCGTAAGCTAGTGCACTCGCAAAGCTCAGAGACACCATTCAATTGTCCTTGCTAGGGCCCACACCCATTTGGGTAGCAGAGTGGAGATATATGGAACTAGGAATTGAAATTGACGTGGATGATGAAATAATCCTCTTTCCAGAGTGTCTGCCTTATCCATTTGGGGCACTTTTAGCAGCCAAAGATGTTATTAAAGCTGAGCAGGAAATGGCACAGGGTCAAGGATCCAACACTGAGAAATGGGAGCAGGAGTTCTTCGACCTAATGTGTGTGGAAATCGAGCAGGAAGAGGATTGGAGAGAATCTATAATTGACTTTATCAAGCATGGTCGGTTACCGGATGATCGCATCGAATGCATAATATTCGAAGAATGTCCACCAAGTACACTCACCTCAATGAGGACACTCTCTTTAGGTGTTCCTTTGATGGTAGTTTTCTCCGATGCGTTGACACAAATGGGGATAGGCAGGTGCTGAAGGAAATCCATGCCGGAATCAACGAACTACATCAATATGGCCCTAAGCTCTATGAGTGGATGCGCAGGTTGGGGTATTATTGGTCGACGATGGTTGCGGATTCATTAAACTATGCCAAAAGATGTTAGGTGTGCCAAATGAATTCAAGCCTTATTCACCAGCCTCCGGAGCCCCTGCACCCTTCAGTGGCATCATGGCCCTTTTCACAATGGGGTATGGCCGTTGTAAGGCCTATTGAACCTCCTTCTGTGTTAGGTCTTGCCTTCATCCTAACAGCAACGAACTATTTCTCCAAATGAGCTGAAGCAATCCCTCTCAGGCAAGTCCCTGGGGCCTCAGTGGCTGATTTGTATAGCATCGTATCATTTACTAGTTTAGGGTGCCTGATCGGATTATATTAGATAATGGCCCATAATTTAGAAGTCAACACATTGATCGCTTGGTTAACCAGTTCGGTTTTGGGTGGAAGTACTCAACTATGTACTATCCTCGGGCAAACGGTTTAGTTGAGGCTTCAATAAGACCCTGTGCAGTGTTTTAAGGAAGTCGGTATCAAAAACAAAGAAAAACTGGCATGAGAAACTTCCTGAAGCCCTGTGGGCCTATCGCACCACCACACGAAATGCCACCGAATCCACCCCTTATTTTCTGGTTTATGGCAGAGAAGTAATCTTGCCCCTCGAAATTCAACTTCCCACGCTTCGTGTCACCATACATCAGGGTCTGACCGAAGACGAAATGGTCAAGCTTCGTTATCAAGAATTGGATGCACTCGATGAAAAGAGGTTGGAAGGTCGATCGTTATGCACGGGCGACACAAAGGATAGTTTGAGCTCAAGTGGGAAGGCCCTTTCATAGTCAAGGAAGTCTTGCCAAATGGGGCTTATATATTGACACACCCTGATGGGGAAGAGGCAATGGTCCCCATCAATGGGCGATACTTGAAGAAGTATTATCCCTGATATGTCCTCGAGCCTCAATGAGCAAAGAAAAGGGGGAAACAAAGAATAAAAGAAAAGGGCAAGGAGAAGAAAAGAAGAACATCAAGGAAAATTAACAAGTCTTACGCAAAAGGTCTTTTTATTACATTAAAGAGTTACAAGTTACAGCCAAAAACCCCTTTTGGGTAGGGTATAGGAATATATTATCGAGCATTGCTTTTGCATTAGAAGGAAAGAGAGCAATGGATCCCCAGTGTTGCTCTTGTATTTGAGGAAAAGACCTGCTCTCACATCAAAAGAAGGTAGATGGTTTTGAATCGAGTCTACCAGACATACAAAGTAGGTACTTTTGGCAAGGAACTGACCTATGTGGAGAGCACACCCTTCTCACAGTAAGTATCATTCCACATAACAACATGGAATTCAAAATTGTATTGGAGGACTTGGCTTCCAACGGACTTCATAAGCATTGGCCACCACATTTGCATGCCCAAGTCATCACTGGGCCCTGCTACTGCCGTGCATGCCCTATCACCAATGGAGTTACACATATGCCCTAGCCTGTCATGCCCAATGAAGTTATGTGCATGCCCCATCCTTTCATCCTCAGGGAGTCATGCTTCCCCCTAATCCCAAAGAGTCCGTAATCATAGCCACGCCTCACTGGGTCACCATTCCACTTGGGCCCACTACATCCCCGGGGAGTCATGCCGACAATCATAACCTTATCCCCCATGGAGCCTCAACTACCTCACATTCTCCTGTGAGTCCCCACTTCGCCAAAATACCCAGTTACTTAGCGACTCACATAATGGTCCAGTTGCATGATCCTAAACTGCAGCAATGGTCCAGTTGCATGACATTAAACTGCAGCAATGGTCCAGTTGCATGACCTTAAGCAGTAGCAATGGTCCAGTTGCATGACCTTAAACTGTAGCAATGGTCAAGTTGCATGACCTTAAACTGTAGCAACGGTCTAGTTATATGACCCTAAACTGCAGCAATGGTACAGTTGCATGACCCTAAACTGCAACAATGGTCCAGCTACATGACCCTAAAGTGTAGTGCACGTCCTAGCCTCATGACGTTAAAAGGCTTAGCACAATGGTATAGCTATATGACCCTAAACTATAATGCATGTCTTGGCCGCATGACGCTAAACTGCTTTGCCAAGGTCTCAACGGCATGACCTTAAACATGCCTCCATATACGCACACATGCCTTTTGCATGCGTCTCCACTCATGCCTTCCCTAACCGGCCCGTCTGTGTGTGTGTACCACTTTCATTGCCTCCCCAATGAGCCCATTTCCATCATCACCACCTTCACTGCCTTCCCAGTGAGTCCATTTCCATCATCACCATCTACAAATCCCTAGTGAGTCTTACCCACACTCACAGAACAACAGTGAGCCATCCCGCCATTCATACTCACCGTCAGCTAGTAGTTACCACCATCCACCATCCATACCATCATCATCCATCATTCATAGGAAACTTTGTGTCATCTCCTAAAGTGAGTCAAACCACCACCATACTCACTCAATAGCCTCCACAGACTGCCACCACGGTGCAAGCAATATGACCTTAAAACTATAGCGCATGTCTTGGCTGCATGATGTTAAATTGCTTTGCTCAAGTCCTAGAGGCATGACCTTAAACACCCCACCAAAACAAAAAAAACAAAAGAGTGTATGGGCATAGTGTAAACCTGAATAAGGGAACGCCATGAGTAAAAATGACAGATGGGCATGGTCACGAAACCATGAGTAAGAGAGTTTCGTGAATAAAAGCCGAGCACGGTGAAAACCTTAAAGGGCACCGTGAGTAAGAATGGAAAAAGGGTGGACGTGGCCGCAAGGTCATGAGTAAAAAAGCCCCAAATAAAAAGGAGGTTAGTGAAAACCGTCTCCATAGCCGGCCTCAACCGACAATTAAAAAGAAGTCCCCAGTAGCAGAATGCCCTACTATCGGGACCCAAAATGAAGAGCTTCAAGGAAGAATTCCACAGTTAGATTTAAAACACAAAAGGACGCAGAAGTCAGAAGAATCGCTAAGAATTCAAGTCAAGTTCCATGCCAAAAAGCCCCATTCCCAAGAAGTAACTACAGTGAACTAGGTGAAAGCCAAACTAGCCTCTATAGAAACAAGAAGCCACATTTCGATATGCCCAAGATGCCCCAAGAAGGCAAAGAAGACTGTCAAGCCAGACCAAAGACCTATTATGTAGCAACCAGGATTGAGCCCCCTAAGGTCGCCTCGCTAAAAAAAAGAGGTATCTTGCTTATCGAAACTACTGGCAGAAAGCAGCGTTGATCCCCTAGAGGTCGCCTCGAAAATGAGGTACCCTGCCCGTCAAGGCAAAACTGGTTTAGCAACAAATGATGCCAACCGAAGGCTCTTTAGCTGTCCATCCAAGACAAACAAAAACCCCTAACTGAATGGGGAGAATGCCATTGAGCATAGCACTCGGTCACCAAACATGCCTGATTCTGATCAATAGGGTTTGTACAAAATCCTCAAATGTTGGAATAACAAGTACCGTCCGATAGGGTGAGGACTTTAAAAAAAAAGTACATCCCTCAGAAAGTCCATTGAGGGTGAGGACTTCAATCATACCCCTCAATGTCCCTTCTCCTCGAAAGTTTGTACGAATGGATTTGTAACAAATGCATCCATACGTCTGAGCATCTTGGTTACAGCATTGCATGGATATCTCCTCGACATTCGTGTGATTCTGTGGCTAGGAAGAAAAAAAAAAATATAATAAAGCCAAAGGAAATTTTTCGAATGTTGTCCTTCTCCTTTCTCTCGAAGCACAACATTTGGTGGAGCAAGCTGTTTGAAGGCATTTTTCAGCACCTTGTGTCCTTGGCACAAATAAAGAGAAGTCAAGTTAATAAAGCCCTGATTCACAAGTAGAATTTTCAATAGTCACAGAATTGCCCAAGAATGAGTGAAAAATGTTCTTAAGGACTTCCTAAGGTCGTCTGCCAAGTTTCATCGCAATCCGACATGTTTAAGGTAGCGTAAACGAAGAAAAAGTTCAGGAAAAATCAGCCTCTAACACCTTGAAACGGATAACTGGAACCCTATTATTGGAGTGTAAAATGGTTATGGAAGCACCGCTATTGGATCCAAGACGGTCGAAAGTCCTTAGGGGTTAAATTTCGGCTCAATCGGAGGCTTTAAGACAAAGTTATGGTCGAAATACTAAAAAAGGGTAGGCGGCATGCTATTATCGTGTGCCCTTCCTGCACCAGTTGCCATTAATGGAGACTAGTTTTCATAGTTTCAGGCTCAACTTTAGAAGGGCGTATCTCCCCCGTCTTGAGTCGGATCAAGCCCAAATCTTAGGAGCGTATTCATCTCATCATGCCGAGTGTTTTGATATGTGGCACGGCTCGTGACGTCGCCCAAGCAGGGAGAAAATCTAGAGAGAAGTTAACAATTCATGGTAAAATTTGCAGAAAAATCAACAGTGACAAGCCTCGATCAAGGGGTCATATCACGACGCTCGTACAATGGATCGACATGAAACTAGTTTCATTGCGTTTCCGAGGTCTGAGGCTACATCCGGGCCAAACCTCGTACATGATGAATAGTTGGATTTAATGCACAAGAACAATGAAGTTACTGCAAATTCCAGCCACTGAAATTCATATTTCGGTCAAAAACTCAAAACTGGAAAATCGTCGTTTAGGCATGAAATCGAGCTGCGCTTGTTGCCAAACGATCCTGACGGTGTGCTCATCATAATTTAGCGAAGAAATCGTCAAGAAATATCTAGAAATGAGCGCAATCTTAATAAAAAAATTGTAAGTTTCTCACAAATTTTGCATCGCAAGATCGTGGCCCAAAAATGTGATCCGTGATTCGAAATAGGTATCAAAACGATCGTCATTTCAAGCCCAACAAGAAAACAATCATCTCTTGGTGGAACGAGCGTTGAAGCAACCCCGAATCAGCCTTGGAATATTGCACAGTTTCTAGGGCAGCAGCATGGACTGAATTGGAATTACATGAATTGTTGGGCAAGGCCAAAATTGTCATTTTACCCCATGTTTTAGAATTTCTTTTAATTTAATTAAATTATAATTTTCAGTAATTAAGGTGAATTTTGGGCATCCACCCATGTTTGGGCCCCATGTCTATATAAACACATGATATCTCAATGTAAGGAGCCCTAATTGGAGACTAAATTAATGAATATGAATTAAGGCTTAAACTTTGGTTTATGGGCCACGTCCTGGAGAGAGAAAGAGGAGAGGGAAGAAAAGGTCTGGTATCCTTTGGTTAAGGTAATTTCCTCTCTCATCCTCTCTTCTCTCTCCTCTTCTTTCTTTCTCTCTCCTCTCCTTTCTTTTATTTTCTCCCTCTTCTCCCTTTCCTTTTTCCCTCCTTATTCTTTATTTTTCTCTCTCTTCCCTTTCTTTTTCTTTCACCTCTCTTTCCTTTCTCTTCTTCTCTGTCATGCATGACGGTATTTACTGTCGAGCATGACGTTCTCCCCCTTCTGTTAATTTCTCTAGGATGAGAACAATGAGCCAAGCCCATTCCCGAGTGGAGGGCTGGGCCTCTGTCCAAATTCCTTCTCCTCCCATCGTGCATGATAGTACGCACTGCCACGTATGACATTTTTTACCCCATTATCTGACAAAGACACTGACTGAGCCCTTTCCCGAGTGGCGGGCAGGGTCATGTCTGAGTCCCTCTTGACATGCACAGCAATGTTTATTACTGCGCATGTATTTTCTTCTCTCTCTCACTCATCATGCACGGTGGTGCTTATTGTCGTGCATGTTTCTTCTTCTCTCTACTATCATGGACAACAGAGCCTATCGCTGTCCATGTTCATTCTCTTTCTCCCTCTCTTATCTTGGACAGCAGAACCTATCGTCGTCCATATTCTCTCTGTCTCTCTCCTAACATGGACGACATAGCCTATCGCCGTCCATATTCTCTCTCTTTCTCTCTCTTATCATGGACAACAGAGTCTATCGCTGTCCACGTTCTTTCTCTCTCCCTCTCTTGACATAGACGGCATAACCTATCATCGTCCATGTTCTTTTTATTTCTCTCTCTCCAGTTATAGACGACATCGCTTATCAACATCCATGTTTTCTCTCTTCTATCATGGACGACAGAATCCATCACCGTCCCTATTCTTTCTCTTTCTCTCTCTCTCCTGTCATGAACGACAAAGCTCATCGTTGTTCATGACTCTTCTCTTTCATCTCTTTCCTCTTCCTCTCTCATCTTCCCTCTCTTCTCTTCCATCTCTTTCCTCTTCTTTTCTCTCTCTTCTTCTTTCTTTCCTTTTTTCTCTTTTTTCTCTTTTCTCTCATCTTCCATCTCCTCTGCCTTCTTTTTCTTCTCTCTCTTCCTCCCTCCCTATTTCCTCTATTTCTTATCTCTCTCCTCTCATTCTTATCTCTCTTCTTTCCTTTCTTCTCATCTTTTTCTCACTCTTCTGTCCTCTCTCTTATCTCTCTTTTATCTCTCTTACCTATCCTCTTTTTCCTTCTCTCTCTTCCCTCACTCCTTTTCTCTGTCTCTTTTCTAACGCTTCCTCTTTCCCCTCTTCTTCTCTTCTCTTTTCTCTTCTCTTTCTCTCCTCTCTTCACTTTTCTTCTCTCGTTTGACCAGAGGACAAGTTAAGCCTTGTGCTGTCAAGTTAGTGTTGTCGTCGGGCAGTTTAGCTGTAGCGCTGGTCTGAGTTATTGTGCCTGTCTAACTGCTACATTAAGCTAACCATAGTACCAGATTAGTCCGTATATTGGTTTTGATGTCGAGTAGGTTAGTCGTTGTGCCGGTAAGAGCCACTGTGCCTGTCTAGCTTCCACGCCAAATCAACCATCGCACTAGTCTTACCCCTGCAACAATCTAGTTGCCTTGTCAAATTTCTTCTCTGTTATTCATCTCTTTTCTCCTCTTCTCTTCCCTTATTCTATTTCTTCCTACTTTCTTTCTCTCTCTTGACCATATTAACCTTCATTCATTTTTAAAGCACACATTTCATCTTTAAAGTATTGGTTGAAAGCTATACCAGTCTTTATAACCAATTCTTTAAAGTACTGGTTGAAATCCATACTAGTCTTTAGAGCCATTTCTTTAAAGTACTGGTTGAAAGCCATACCACTCTTTAGAGCCATTTCTTTAAAGTACTAGTTGAAAGCCATACTAGTCTGTAGAGCCATTTCTTTAAAGTAATGATTGAAAGCCATACCAGTCTTTGGAGCTATTTCTTTAAAGTACTGGTTGAAAGCGATACCAGTCTTTAAAGCCCTTTCCTTAAAGTGCTGGTTGAAAGCCATACCAATCTTTAAAGTTCCTTCCTTGGAGTACTGGGTGAAAAGAAGACCTGCCTCTAAGAGATTATTATTCTCCTCTTTAAGATTAGTCGAAAGCCATACTAATCTTTCATTTTCTAATATCCCTCCCCCCCCCCTTTTTTTCCTTCTCATCTTTATTCCACTCTCTTTTCTTCGTCTGGAAGACCAGTGAACATCAGACTGGTCTCCATCTCTTTATTCTACCCCTTGAATGTGTGCTCATGTGCAGTCACCTAAAGGCAAAGCGAGGTCCTCTGACCCACTTATCTTGTATACTAACATGTGCGTCTACAATCATAGAAACATGAGAGAATGAGTCAAGGGAGGTGATTGAGAACCATCCGTAGGCTTGGGGGGCTTTCCATCGTGATCTAAGAGGGTTCCCACGCGAGTCAACTCGAGTGTATCACGAACCCAGGTGAGGTATGTTCTGCCTCACACTCTAATTCCTCTCTCACCGATTGGTGTACCTGCCCTTGTTTTATACACAAGGTTCTCGAGAGAGCGGTCTCAAGTCTCGGGTTCCCTTTGAAACCCGAGACACGTGCCAACAGGTTAACCCAACCTGGGGGCGAGATCGAGGCATCTAACCAACTAGCATATCCTTATACCACACTAAGGGCCAATTTAAGACTCTAGCCCAAGAATCCTATCCTGGCTGCTCTGATACCATAATTACTTGTCACGACCCCACTCCATACCGTCTCCGCCATATACAAAGGGCTAAGCCTAGGCCCGTCGGAGAATAATAGGGCGTGGGGTCACGACCACAGGTAGCAAGTACCCCTCGGGCTGGAGTGCTCTCAATTAAAAAGAAGGAATTTCCAAAATCAAAGACAACCACAAAAGAAATGAAAAACGAAACACAATACACGTAACCATCGTCTGCTGGACAAACAAGTCCCAAAATACATGTAACGGTCCAAGATAATACATATAGGTCCAAGGCACAAATGGCCCAACATCAAGACATAAACTCAAATGGAAAGGACTATATGGCCAGATAGCCAACCCAAACGTATATTGTAAAATGGAGCTTCAACAGAAGGGGAGTTAGGGACCCCAAGCGTGACCACTAGGACACACCACTCCAAACATGCTGGTTATCACTCTACATGGAGGAAAATTTTAAAAGACTGTGTTGTAAAGCTTACTAAATAGATCTAGTTGCCACGCAAACATGCTTACAACTATTATATCACAACAATCATTAGTGTTTTAAGTAAATCTTACAAAACATGGTGTCATGTGTCAAAGGGGTGGAACTCACGTCCTCACCGGCTTGGCAGTCACCATGGAAGTAGTCCCTCCATGCCTCACAATGCGCGCCTCCAGACTTGAGTTTTGTCTTTGAGTGCAAGAGATGGTAAATCTCAAATAGCTCGCGGAGACCAGGAGGGGCTGGCTTGTTTTTAATGGGGTGATCCCCAAAAATAGCCTCATTGTTGAGTACAAGCTCATCATACATCTCCCCCAAAATAGGCAAACCACCTACGAAATACAAGTCCAGGAGAGTGATCCCCACCTCACCTCCATCAAAATGCCACATGTTGGTCTTATGACACCATGTCTCCAATTGAGCTTTGATGATGTTGGAAGAACGGTCATAATAGCCAGCTGAGCACTGGCACACCGTGGCTAACCTGCATTCTGAGGCATTCTCTCATAGTGCTACCCGTTATATGTCATTTTTGACATACTTACATCTCCCACATGAATAAGGAGAGAGAGCCAGTAACAACTTGGTCATTCTGGTACTCAAGACACTGACATACCAAAGTGGTATCACGAAATAAGCCTTAAACTAGGTAACCTAGGAGGAGTGCCATCGTACTAAGGAAAGAGCTTACCATTGTATCCCTGTGCTAGCGGCTTCAGAACAGTACCAGACCACACCATTGCATTCAGAACATTGACTGAGGACTAAATTTGGGCTCAATTAGACCACCCAAAAGGGGTCTACGCCTATACTGTCTCAAAACGGATAGGTTTTACACTATCGCGGTTCGGCTTCACTGAACCAATCCCCAAGCACGGAGACTGCAACATCGCATCTCGAGAGAGATTTTAATGACCTACAACACGTACGTTTAGAACCAGAAAAAGTTCAGATTTGGATATGTTCTAGATCACGACAGCCCCATCATTTGATCTAGGTTAAGAATTGCGGCATGACCCAGAGTCAAACTTCTTCTAGAAAGAAGGTGACCACAAAACCAGAAACATTAAGGTTTTAAGAAGAAAACATCTCGAACCTTGTGATGCACAGCTCGAAATACGCGCATCAGATCATCACGAAGATGATTTCAATGAAACCACCTCGCGAAGAGCTACAAACTGATGTAGTTGTTGTACTTGATCCAAGGACTGATAAGAACAAATCCCAAGCTTACTGGAAAAGAAAGCCCACTCGGTTGCTAGAATCCCTTTTCCCGGTGACTTCCCAAATTAGGAAATGCCCCAAATGAAGACCAAAACAAACCAAACTTGGTGTACAACGACTGTGACAATCTCCTCTTTCATATGCAAGCAAAACAAAGACTCAGAGCATCACCGGTCAAATGGCATTAGCGACCAAAGTTCATGAATCTGGCCAGACTTCCACCATATAGGAAAAGGCTGCCTCAACACGACTAAAGGGTATCAAAATGCTCAGAATTGAACAAGCACTGAGGATTTAACAACAAATCGGCTGAACCATCGCTACAAGTCTACATAAAAGCTTCCAAGATCAAGCAATAGTGGAAGGACCCTCGAGCAGGGATGGTTTTGTCATTAGCACAAAAGATCTTAGGGGCGTTTTGATCATTGCACCTAATTTTGGAATTTTATTTTAATTTCTTTAATTGTATTTAAGCTTTGTTCTTGAGCATTCACCCTTGTTCAGTGAGTCCTCGATATAAGCAAGCTTAAGTCACTTGTCAAAGGGCAGATTAATGAGCATTATTCATCGCTAAAATAGAGGCATAACGCTTGTTTTCACTCATATTTTGCTTCTGAACCCTTAATACAGTCGAGAGGAGAGAGAAAACCTTTCAGAGAGAAAGTACCCTTGAGTGCACGGTCTTGTTCCTTCTCGGAGAGAGAAAACATCTCCAAGTGTGCGGACTCATTCTCTTTCTCTCTCAAGCTGGGCCACATCCCGAGCCTTCTCTCTCTTCTCCTCCACACGTCGTTTGCCCCAGGTAGCAGCCCACGTCAGCCAAAGATGTGTGGTCTGGAGCAAACCTGGGAGCCCCAATCCTCGTGTTCTCTCACACCATTTCACCAACCAACCAGCCCCTCCAAGAGGGAACCATCGCTAGGAGGGATAATCGAGCCCCATTGCAGTTGCACACGAGAGAGAGCGAGAGAGAGAGAGAGAGAGAGAGAGAGAGAGAGAGAGAGAGAAAGAGTA
>NW_006496807.1:409212-424396 GCF_000471905.2 Amborella trichopoda | reverse complement strand
AGAGAGAGAGAGAGATTTTATATTACAAAAAAACCAGATATGACAAGACACTTCTGTTCAAATATACTTTAATACTGAAATAATATTTATAGAATATAATTTAAATGTTTGTTTCCAGAATTGAAAACCATAGCCAAAGTCAACTCAGAATTGGTAGAATAACTCGGCCTTGAGACCCTGTGGAGGCAAGTTCTTCAAGCAAAATCGGGTTATTAAAAAGGTCCTAGAAAAATCAATTTTTAAGTACATCATTCTTCAAAATATGTTTCTATATAATGGTTGTTTTTTATGACGATTTGTGAAATTTTTGTATTTATTTTTCTATTTGTCCTTTTTTTGGAGTTTTCTGAATTGGTTCGAGCAATACATCAATATTTTCAATATTCTGACTTCTATATGTCTTAACTGTTTTTTCTATCGTAATCATGTTGTTTATCACTACTTCAGCTTTTTACTATTTTCTTCTTTTTAATAATTTTTTTGAAAGTTTTTGGATTTTTGAGCACTTTTTGGATTCGTTCGCTCCTTGTGCGAGTCCACTCAGACTTGCCTGAGTTTCTATGCTCGGACAGGGCCTGATTCTTGAACACGAGCCGAGTTTTTTTACATGGGTTCTTTCACAGGACCGTAAAGTGCACAGCAGTAGCATGCAGCATCTGTACGAGGAAGGCCCCAAGATTGAACCATAATAAGTTTTGTTTTATTATTTTATATTAAATGGCAACTGTATATAATAGATCATATGTACTTCAGTCATGTCAACATGAATTTCAATGTGAGAGATATATCATATGTACTTCACTCACGTCAACATGAATTTCACAGTGAGGGATATATCACACACGTCAACATGAATTTCACAGTGAAGGTCATGCATGTCAATGTGCAGCCATTACTTTAATATTGATAACATACTGATATATTGTATGTTATATAAAAAATTCCATTCCTTCACACAATAATTCTTGTCCTATGTGGTAAACTGCACTCACCAAGGTGGGGCGGTTTTGGGTTTGAGCTCCCTCAGTGTACGAGGGGCTTAGGCGGCATTGTTTTATCATAAAAAATAGGGCACAGTGTGTCTACAAATCCCTAACCTCTATGAGAGGTGTCAATGCACATTAAACAAGTTATAAAATGACTGATAAATATGGTACAAGTGTCGGGTTTGTCCACGCCTTTCAATAGATGTCTACGTGTCTACAGGAGACAAAAAAGATAATATGAACTGCTTTTTTGTCTTGCTTAATGCTTTCCTGCATCAATTCTTCAATCCATTCACAAAGTTGCTTACTAGCATTGCATCTGCAACCTCTGGCTGTTATGGTGGTGAGATACTTGAGGCTGCTAATGAAGTTGATTCACTTGTGACTAATTACTGGCTTTGCTCAAGTGTGAAATTCATTGTTCTAGCATTGCTTTGCCTGCTGACTTGTCAATATCATAAGCCTATCTATGGTGGTTATTCATTGCATATTTTTCATGGTGAGCAAACTATATCGATTTCAAGTAATCACAGATGTCAGATTTCCAAAATCCTTCCATTGAAGTCGTGTGAAGTTGTTTTTTAAAAAATTGAAATTGACATGTATGAAGTTATTCAGATAGAGGATGTAGGGTTGAATTATATCCTATTATGAGAATGCCATCTGCATTTTCATAAACTGACAAGATAATAATGCGTAATGTGGAGGATTAACAAGTATAGAATCATTTCCAAATCTTGTTTTAAATTCAACGTAAAGGAAAATATATCTGACCAGTGCTATAAAAAATGCTAGACAGCATTTGGTGATGAAAGGGTCACCCTGCCTAGGTGCTTGATGTGGCCACCTAGAGTTCGAGGTGACCAATGAGAAAAAAAATAAAAAAGTTATCTTTGTTATTAAAAGGGTCCACTTGGCCGTTAGGCAGTCCAGTGGCAGCCTAGATGATCAAGGATTGAGGCAGGTGCCCAGGTCAGCCCCAGCTGTAAGTGTTATGTGGTGCTACCTGGGCCTAGGCGGGACTAATTGGTCACTTGAGCTGAATTCATTTATTTTTTGGCGGAAGAGAACTTAGGATGTAAGAAACTACCCTGGAAATTAAATTTTACTAAATTTTCTGAAACCATGCATACATGCTTATTTACATCCATTCAATGCTTTTTGTGTGTGATGTACAAGAGATGTGCTAGAAAAATACATAAAAAATATATGGTTGCATATGTAAATCTCCTTGGGTGGGTTTACTTGAAGAAACATGTTTATTACCCTTATTTATATAACTGATGATGGCAGCAACAGCTATTGGGACAATTTTCCTTCGTCATCGGGACAATGGCCTCCCCATTGAAAATCTCATTCAGCCTTTGTATCATGGTATTAAACTACCATCTACTTCAGCTTCTCTTAGTAAATCCATTTGCATATCATATGGTGGTTTTCTCAAAAGAATGTCCACCATCTCCTGTGCTCTATCATCTTATAAGCCTATAATGTTTGTACTATTCTATGTTGACCTGTTTCCACCAAGGTTTGGAAGCAAGGTCTCTGTATATTCCAGACTCAAGAGAAGCTGAAGGTTCTGCATTGTGAAGGCATCATGCGGTACCAAGTGAGCTAGACATGTTGAGCATGTTCATGAATGGGTAGAACAATTTTTAGTATTAGCTGCTGATGAGAAATATGAAGGGCCCACAAGGTTCATTTGTCTTGGAAGTCTTGTGCTTAGCTTGCATTTGTGAAGTCAAGTAGGATGGTTGATAAGAGTAGTTTTTCTTGCAGTATCTCTATGGGGGGAATATGTTGTCAATAGGAGCTGTTATCATTTGTGACTTAGTGGAAACATGTAATATGATGTTTTAACAGTGTCTCATAAAGTTTGGATTTATCCAATGTCCTTGGGAAGAGTGATGCAACTTTTTTGATGAATGAGTGACATGTCTGTTTAGGTTATCGAAAGAAATAGGATCATAACATTTATATACTTTTTGCTTTGTGGCTTATTCCCCCTCTCCCCTGAACAGGAAAAAAGGGAACTAGAAATAATAAGTAACTCTAATCATCTATTAATTTATATTTTCCCTAACAATTTGTCGAGCAAGTGAGTTTTATGGTAAATTGAAGGATGAATGCGTCAATTATGCTGGTTGAGTTAGTGAAGCATAGGAGACAATGAAATTAGTTCAGGTAGTGGTTCATCGGTTGCTGGATCTACATGCAGTGTTGATAGGCTTGGACTGCAAAGGACTGAGGCTCGCCTCTAATGTCATTGAAGTCTGCAATGATATTAGCTACTATCATGGTGAAATGAATTTGATTCTTGAGAAGAGTGATTTGGACTTTGATGGGGGTGTCGTAATAGTCTCATGATAGATGAATACAGGTTCGTGGTTCAGTACTGTTCCTATGCAAAGTAGGTAAGCTTTTATCAGTGAAGTCGGTAGCTACTGCTATTGTTTCTTGATAAAACATAGGAGCTTATTTTCAAGTCATTCTGTTGTGATTAATTTTTTTTTTTTTTTTTTGTGAGCCCCTACTTATGGTAGGAATGGAACTCAAGATGTCACAGTATGGCACCCCGCCACTTTGATCACCTAGCCTCGAGCCCATTCCTTAATTTACATTTTATTCTTGGAAGTATACAAGATGTCCCTTGAGCCTAGTCCGTAATTTACATTTTATTCATGGAAGTATTCAACAAGTTGTGATCATAAGAAACCTTGCCCTTGGTGGCATTCTTGCTTCAGAAAATGCCATTCCTCCGTAATTCTTAATAACATAATTCTCTTTTCTCATCCTCTTTCCTGATCCTTTTGATTCTCCCTAGAAATAATTGGTAATTAGCATTTCCATTACATGTAAGACCAAATTATTTCTTGGTTTGGTTAGGTGGTATGGTTGATCAGTCTAGTATATTTTCACAAATTGGTAAAGTCTCATTTGTATTCTATCTATGGAATAAAACAGTATGTAGGCATATGCCTTGTGAGCCCTTCAGTGATGTGGCAGCCTGGTATATCATCAAGATGCATATAGGTGTAGTTTGGAGTTTCTTTGGCAACTGAAAAAGATATGGTATCATAAAAAAAAAACATTGGAATTCTATGGAAGATCGTATTAGTGTGTTGCAATCAGAATTGACTGTTTATGTTGCTTTGCTAACTGCAATTTGATTTGGTTCATGTCACCCCTTTCTTCTATGAAGATGCTTCATTACTATGATTTGATAAGGTAAAAAGTAAAATGTTTAATATGATTGATGGGGAAATTTGGTTGCCTTTCTCTTACTTGATAGCTTATTGATGTGCATATGATTTTTAACTAGTAAAAGATTACCCAGCTCGGGCTTGGAACTCGCCCCTGGATGAGGCGAGTGACTCGGGCAAATCAAAGTGGACTTGCCAGAGTCCGCATTAAACCATACAAAGGGGAAAGCACATAAAAAAATAAGAAAAAAATGTGAAAAATCCCCAAAAAAGAAAATAAAGAAAAATACGAAGTAAAAGAAAAAAGTATGTAAAACATGAAATAGGAGAAACAATTGATGTTATTGGCTTAAATTTATTTTGGAAAGTCCAGAAAAAGGGAAAAAAATAAAATAGAAAATACAAAAATCTTATACATAATTAGTCATGCATCTATTGTAATTGATTTAGTGAAGACTAAAGCAATTTCTTGAATTTAAAAAAAAAAATGAAGAAAACTTGTGTCCAATTCCCCGATTTTCATGCTCATTGGGAATCAATGACTGAAATCGTTGTAAAACCTGCCTCATACAACCCCAATTGAAACCCCCAAACTAGATTTGGATTTTGAGTTTGGATCTAGGTGATGAGAGCTCTTGAAAATTTTGAATGAACAGTGAATCCGAATTTGAAAATTTTCAAATAACTAATTCTTTTGTGTTTCTTTCTGGGGAGAACAAGGCTATCGTTCAATGATGATGTATGTTTATTCTTTATTCCTAGCTTGTTTTCTACAGGGATTGTCTCCTGTAAGAATGACAACTTCCTAGCTTAGGAGTAGTTGTTCCGAACACTGTGACTTGGGTGGGTCCTCCTTGAATCTCCCTTCGTTTATCTCCAGCAGACTTGAGATTTATGCTCTCTGGACAATGACCATCATTGCAAGATTCTTTCCCAAAAAATAGGCATGGGGAACAAATTTCCTTGAAGATTGACCATCTGTTATGAGGAATTGCAACTTTTCAAAATTGGGGAAAACCTTGGTCTTTGATCTCTCTTATGTGTCAATTTTCATGTTCTCTTTTTTCAAATCTATCTAGTGGATAAATCAGGCTCAGTCACATTATCCAGGCTTGAGAATTTACAAAATGAAGAAAAAAGGGGGGGGACTGAAATTCTAGTGGATAGATTGGTCAAAAATTAATCTATAGACCACATTTGGAGTCAAATCACGTTCTCTAAGCTTGATAATCTCCAAAATGAAGAAAAAAAGGGGGAGAATTTGGCCCCCCTTCTAAATTAGATCATGCTTGGTACTCGATTGAGTGTTGTAGCAACTTGCTTAAGTAATGTACAACTCGGGCAAGTTTTCATACACTGGTTTTGACATTGTTATTTGTTAATACCAACGTTCAAATGGATGTGGAAGGCAACATATATACAAGTCTAGATATCCGACTTGCAAGATGCATTACATGAAGGTCTATAGAGCGATATAGGGTATTGCACTGATATATCAATTCCTTTATGTTTTAACTTACGTTAAAGGTCTCAAAAGCGTGAATCATCTTAAAGGCATTTGGAAACAGTATGAGTCAAGTATTGTATGTGATCGATTACAAGCTTTCCTTAGCAGCCTTGTTCACTTTATCCAGCACTGGACATAGCAGTTTTGGATCCCATGCGTCATAGAAATCACTTTGTGCCTCTTGTACTTAAAATCGTTCCTCTTAATTTTTGCCTGATATGTGAACAATGTGCGTGAGATAATTTTGTGCACAATTTGGCAGTTTTCGGCTGTTTCAAGCCAGCATCTCAGTATTTCAAGTATCATCAAATCACTGGAGTTTTGAATAATTGAAATGTGCACAAAATCATCCATTCCATATTGTGTTGGTTGGCCATGCTTCACATGATTTCCATCCATTCATGTTGCCCAGTAATGCTCATTACGCTTCAATAGGCAAACCACCAAAGTCGGCAAAGTCATACCATATCTAAAATGTCTCCGTGTACATCCCAAGCACTTTGCATATGCTAGTTACGACCACCATTTCATGTGTTGTAATCATATATACAACAGGTGAATAGATTACACTTTCTCACATTTTCTTAAATGGTCAGACTCCTTCAGCTGCTGCAACCTCTTGGCACATGGATATGTTTCCCAATAGCTTAAAGTTTGCACTCTAAAGGCAATCTGTCAAGCCCGGAGCAGGGTATAGGCATGTATCCTGGACAGTACTCAGGAAAGTCTTGTAGCATATTGCCCCAATACCATGCAAACTTGAAATGTCTTGCCAAGTTTATTTAGTACTTGGACGAGTCACTACACTAAGTACTATACATATCAAAATTTACCCTTTTCTTTTCATTTTTCAAGATGGGAGCAGTATTGCATGAACATCGACACGTCCATACAATTTTTAAATATGATATATTATATGTATAACTTTGGTGTTATATAAATAATGAGTGACTTCTAACATCCCTGTCTAAGGGATAGTATGGTAGAGTGGACATATTTGACATTAACTCCTCCAAGGATCACATCCCCTCTTGGGTAAATATTTTATTAATAAAAGCGGGAAGCTGCATCATTCTTATTTAAAAAAAAAAAAGGAAAAAAGAAAACATTTAACAACGATGGTACATGAGCTGATGTGGTAGACTCTCTTATTTGATGTCAACACATCTAGACTTCAAATCCTCTCAATCTCTTTTTATAAAATAAAAAGAACTGTAGAATATGGTTCTTATTAAAAAAAGAAAAAGAAGAAAAAATCTCGATCTCTTTTTATAAAATAAAAAAGAAGTGTAGAATATAGTTCTTGTTAAAGGAAAAAAAAGAAAAAAATTATATACACAACAATGCAGGGTGGCTTTTGTGATTGATGAGACATTATCACACCTAGCAACCCAGGTTCAAATCATGTTTGGTTTGCCTTGAAATAATGACGACACTTCCATTGGAAGTGTCAACACCTACTAGGTGCAGGAAAAGATAGATGACACAAATAGGCTATGTGTAGGTGTGTCGACACATGCCAAAGTGGCCACACGTCTCAACATACAACACAAGGCCCCTGGAGGAGTGTCGGGGTAACATAGATTGGAGAGGAAGATTTGAGCCTTGTGTCTTTGGCCAAAAATTTGCCTGATTTAGCTATTAGAAGAATTAGATTTGAGAAAAAACTTTTAGGTTCAATGGATTTGAGAGATCAAAAAATTCGGCCAAGCTTTTGCCTGATTTAGAAACTGAGATTTCTTTGCAATGGATAGTCGATCTTCTAGGAAATTCAATGCCTAAGCCTATTTTTGTGTTCTTCAGCCCGTGAAGCCTATTTTTGTGTTCTTCAGCCAGTGATAGGCTTGATTTTCAACAAAAAAGAATTCCAATGTATTACTTCAAATTCAAATTTATTATTCATCCAAATATTCAAGAGCTCGGATCTCCTAAATCCGAACTTGAAAGCCAAATTTAGTTTGCTGATTTTCATTGGGGCCATGTAAGGAAGCTTTGACAAGGAGGCTGCAATTCTCGTTGAGTGCGAACAATGAGGGATCAGCCTCGCAATGTTGGTTATGTTTCACTTTTTTCGAAATTCATAAATCTGTTTTTCTTACTAAATTAATTATAATTGACTAATCGTCCATTTTATATGTACTTATCTTTTAAAGGATCTTTTTGGAATTGTCTATTTTTTCAAGCCAATAATATCAATTCCTTTCTCTCAATTCCTTTCTATTTGTTATGTAGTTTTTGGATTTTTATGATTTTTCTCTTTTCTTTTTTGGATTTTTGTTTCACATTTTTGTGCTGATTTTTTTATTCCTTTGCTTTTTTTTTGCCCCCTTTTTCAGCTTGGGCAGGACTCGGGTGAGTTTACTTGGACTCACCCAAGTTGCTCAGCTCGGCAGGGGATCAAGTTCTTTGCTTGAGCCATGAAATTAAGTACTGTTCATCAACATTTACATGTTTTAGTCTTAATGGTAATTAAGAGGATTCATCATTGGTAATGAAGGCATTAGGAAGCTGGTCTCCGAATTTCCTCCTTTGCTGAGCCCTAAAACTGACATCCATACTCAAGGAGCCCACTTTGAATTCATCTCATGGAGAATATTCTGGAAGGTTTGGTTAAATACTTGAGGCTTTGATAATAAAAGAAACAGGCATCTCCAACCTTGCCTCGCTTCGTCTCCCCTGTGGGGCCCTCGCAGGGTGCCAACTATTTCAGTGACTCATTCGTTCATCCACCGGAGCATTTAAACCAATGGACCGTTGTCTCCAGAAAACGACAACCTTGCAGGCACCGTCGACCACAGCCCATATGACCATGACAAGCTCAAATTACACCACTAGCTCTGCTGGCCTCACATCCACCGGCTTTTTCTCCACCTCCGCCACCCCCACTACCCCCACCCCCCCGTCTTCCCCCACCACCACCTCCACCTCCACCTCCACCTCCACTACCCCCGCCCCCCCTCTTCCCCCACCACCACCTCCACCTCCACCCCCACCCCTGCGACCACTACCACCTCCATCCCTGCCACCACCTTCACCTCCTCCACCTCCATCCCCCTCTTCGGCTCTGAATACACCCCATACGAATCCCGGTACCTGAGAGCAGTGCTAGTAGCCCCTGTTGACCCTGACAATCGCCTTGCCATGCGACTGTCTCCTGTGCTTTCGGGTCGGGCCATTGTTGACCCTGCTCGCTCATGTCACCTACCTTGCTCTGACAAGTCCCTGATGCCGCCGCCCACCCTTGATGACACGTCGGCACGGGCGACCTTTCAGGACCCTTCGGGAGTTCGTGCGCACGCCCCCTCGTTTCCTCTTGTGTCGCCATCCTTACCTGACACTTGTACGTCACCGCCCTCCTCTCTTGCCACCTCCAACCTCCCCGTCCCCCATCCTGAGGTCGTTCTCACCCAAGCCATCTGCCACCCTCCATCGGCCCCTCAGGCCCTGATCCTCTTCAGCTTTCTATCAGAGTCGCTTCACGTTCCTTTTCCGGGGGTTCCCTCTTCACCTTCCATGCTTCCCATCACCATGTCATCCCCTGCACACCGCCACCCTACTGATGCCTCGCCAGCATTACCACCTCAATCAACCGAGGCGGTTCTTGCAGGACTACTCTCAACCTCATCTAGCCAAGCCCATGGCCCCCTTTCTATCTCCTTTTCATCAAGGACCTGCCCATTCACCTCCATATCCTCCCCTTTTAATCGATTTTGAATCAGAAAGGGGCGACAAACTAGAGCAGCTCGACCCTACCCCCCCAACTCCCTTGGTTGAGAACAACCATTTTCGAGCGGAGATAACCTCAGAATCCATGGACCCTAAACTCTTGGTGAGCAATTTTCTCCCACCTATTCTTGTGGATTTTCCTGCTAATCCTCTAAGCGGAGACCCTATTATCATATCAATTCCTCTTGTTCCTGTTTCTCCCATTCCCATAATCATACCAAATCTCAACCCTCCGTCTCTGCAAACTACTCCCCCTCCTTTTCTTGACCCGTTTGTCGCCCTTCTTCCACCCAATTTTTGCACCCCTATTTACTCACCTCAATCTAGGATTCCTCCTAGCCGCTCTACATTGTACCTTCCTCCCCCACACCCCATTATCTCTACCTACCCAAATTCACCGGGCCTCCAGCTGGCATCTCAATCCACCCCACTCCCCCAATCCCCCTCCTGGGTCTAATCCCCCTTCAATCTCTCCACTCCCAAAACCTTCACGTGCAACCTCTACTTATGGGAAGGTCTCTGCCCCCTCCCTTGTATCACCCCCTACCCTAAGGTCTCACACTCATCACCTCCTCTCTCTCTAGTTGACCTTGGTCCCACCTTGGTAGGGGATCCCTTCGGACTCTCGATGGGGATTTTCAAACTTATTGAAGCCGACGGGCTACATGTTACCAGCCTTACCCACCCCTTTTCCCTCCACGACGGACTCTATAGGACCTTCTTTATCGGTGGACACTATGGGGGATCCTCTCTCCCCCCCTTCGGTGGACTCGGATTACGTCAATAGAATCTATGCGGGCCAAGGATAGATCCAGGACGTCATGAAAGTTATGGGGCTTCCTAGAAACCGGACCCGAAGGACCCTTTCTAGAATTCTTCAAGGCCGACTTGCAGTCACGAGTTTGGGTAAGCAAGAAGGGCACCTGTGAGTTAGCTAATTTGGTTAGTAGTATCAACTACGACAGACCTTCCTCCTCTAACCTTTCCTTTTCCCCGATCTTGCCTAAAGATGACCCCAAAGATCTTTTTGTTAAGAAGTCCCTTAGGAACACTCCTCTTGCCTTCACCCCTCAATGCTGATACTCTCATGGAATATCTGAGGGCTCGGATTGCCACACAAAACGTAGGCAGTCAGGGACCAATGCTTTAGGCATAGACCCACCATTTTGGCTCTTACTGAGACGAAACTTCCTGAACCTACCCTGTCTCAGGTTCGACAAGTTTGGGGGTGCAGACCTTGTCAATGGTTTACACTCCTAGCTGAAGGGACCTTAGGAGGAATTTGGGTTATTTGGACCCCCACACCACACTCCCTGCATTCTCACCTTGTTTCTAGATACTCTGTTTCCATCCTACTCTTAGGATCCTTGATGGTTTGCCCTGGAAATTTTCTACGGTCGATGGACCTAATTCGGATGCCGACACACCTCTTATGTGGGAAGAACTCAACCAGGTTACCCATCTGCCCCACCCTATTTGGTGTATAGGTGGGGACTTCAATGTAACAAGGTGGTCCCATGAGAGAAACACCTCCACTAGAATTACTTCGGCAATGATAGCTTTCTCCGACTTCATTGCCCTGGACAACTTGCTTGACCTTCCCTATTAAGGAACTCAGTTCACCTGGTCTAATCATTCTTCTAACCCTACCCTCTCTAAGCTTGACTGTTTCCTGATCTCTACAGGCTGGGACTCAACTTTCTTGGGACTCACTCTTTGGCTCTCCCTAAACCCACATCCGACCATTGTACCATACTTCTAGACTCCAAGCCTGTCGAGACTGGACCTAAACCTTTTAGGTTCGAGCTGGCATGGTTAGAAGAACCATCCCTTCTAAACCTATTTTCGAAATGGTGGCTATCTCTTTCCAATATGGTCGATGGTTGGGCAGGCTTGAAACTTCAACGCAAGTTGCAATTATTGAAGGCTCGCCTAAAATCTTGGAGCAGGGGTTTACCGGGGTTTTTAGGGCCATAGAAAACATCTACATTGCAAGCCATTAAGATCCTAGACTCGCTAGAAGAATCCAAACCTCTCTCGGGCTTAGAATTCACTCACAGAGACGAACTTGAGCTCCAATACCAAGCCATCCTCAAGAAAGAGGAAATTTTTTGGTATCACAGATCCAGGATTAAGTGGCTGAAGGCCAGGGATCTCAACACTAGCTTTTTCCACAGGAATTGCAAGCGCAAAGATAACACCATCACACACCTTTTGGTAGGTGAAAACCTTATGGATCAACCTCTTGAAATTGAGCAAGCCATCCTTGGCTATTTCCAAAACCTCATCTCTGCCCCCCTTGTTTCTCGGCCCCCCATGGGGGACATTGAGTTCCTAGTTCTACCTCTAGACAAAGTAATTTGGTTAGAGAGTCCCTTCTCAGAACTTGAAATCTTAGCCACCATTTCTGACCTTGACTCTAACAGGGCCCTTGGACTCGATACCTACCCCATTGCCCCTTTCAAACTGTTTTGGGGATCTTTCATAGAAGACTTTCTCAAACTTTTCGATGAATTCTTCTCTAGGGGAATCATCAATAGGGTCTTGAATACCACTTTCATTACGCTTATTCTCAAGATTGAAGGGGCAACCCATTTGAAAGAGTTCCGTCTTATAAGCTTGGTGAATTCCACCTACAAAATCCTAGCTAAAGTCCTAGCCTTTCGCCTCAAAGAGGTTCTCCCGTTAGTCATTTCTGCCTCCCAAAGTGCTTTTATCATAGACCGTCAAATCCTAGATGGGGCCCTTGTGGCCCATGAATGTATTCATTCCAGACATCTGGCCAACGCCCGTGGCATCGTAGTTAAGTTGGACTGGGAGAAGGCTTACGACTGCGTAGACTGGGACATCCTTGAAGATACTCAGTCCAGGATGGGTTTCGGTACAAAATGGAGAGCATGTTACTCACATCCTCGCGTCTCCATCCTCATCAATGGTACCTCCAACCCAAAGGATACTTCCCTTCTACCAGGGGCCTCATACAGGGAGACCCCCTATCTCCCTTCCTTTTCGCCATTGCAGCTGAGGTCTTTAGTAGGTCAATTTCCATAATGTTTACAGCCGGACGACTACATGGTTTCTCGGTTGGAATCTGGGCCCTCACGGTATCTCACCTCCAATACGCAGACGATACATTGGTATTTTGCAACACCACAACTGAAGAGATCCACAACCTCTTCCTGTTTCTTAGGTGCTTCGAATTTGCAACCGGCTTCAAAGTCAACTTCGACAAAACCAAGATGATGGGGGTTAATGTTGATTCAACTACCCTCTCCAATTTTGCCGAGAGATGGGTGCGAGGCTGAAGCCTTGCCATTTAAATACCTAGGATTGCCACTTTGCTTAGGCAAACCAGAATCGAGACTGTGGTCTCATATCATAGACGAAGTGGATTGTAGACTCGCAGGATGGAAAGGTCGCTTTCTCTCTCTGAAAGGAAGATTAAGTCTGATTAAAGCTATTCTGGCTAACATCCTGGTCTACCAAATGTCCATCTTCCACATGCCCGTGGCAATTAGCTCCAGAATCGAACAGTTAATGAGAAGGTTTTTCAGGTCTGGACAAACTCTACCAGTCTAGGCAAAGGGGAGGGCTAGGGATCAAGAATCTTAGACCTCAGAATTTGGCTCTCTTTGGCAAATGGCGCTGGCGCATGACGAATCTAAGGGATCAGCATTGCGTAGATATACTCGAGCATAAATACTCTCTCTCCAATGCACCGTGGCTACTGAACTGTACGACCAACCAAAGATCCTCCGGCATTTGGAGGCCGATTTGTTCAACCTTCCACTCTTTCAAATCCCGAATCAGATTCCATCCTAGATTGGGGAACCGTATCCTCTTCTGGCAAGGTTTGTGGTTAGGCCACACTCCTCTCAGGGACAGGTTCCTTGACCTCTATTCTCTGGGTCGAGATCAAGGGGCCACTATAGCGGATGAAATGCTCTTGGCCAGGTCCACTCGCTCGTGGAACCCAGTCTTTAGGAGGGCTCTTAACAACCCTGAGATAGAGAATTTCACAATTTTAGCGGCAGAACTTCACGCCTGCTTCCACAGGTCCCGATTGCATCATTTGGGCACCAGCACCCTCTAGCCTCTTCATAGTCTCCTTTTTCTTCCGGAGCCTTTCTCTACCTCGAACTTTCCCTTAGCTCCTGCTGCTATAGATGCTCAAGCCTGGGACTCGTTAAAATCAAGATCTTCATGTGGCTGGCTCTCCCTCTGGGAGTCCTCATTGTAGATCAATTGCAGAGAAGGGGTATCCTGATCCCTAACGGATGTGTCACGTGCCATGTAGCTGAGGAAATGAACAACCACCTACTATTGTACTGTCCCTTTGCCGTCAACCTAAGGGGGGCAATCCTTAAACTTTTCAATGTTCAGTGGGTATTATCGGAAGAGGTAATATCCCTTCTTTAAGCCATTAGAACTTATTGTTCGCCTAAGGTGGGGATCCTTCTTTGGAAATCCTCAGTGGCGGCCTCTTTATGGGCCCTATGGATCGAGCGCAACAACAGAACGTTCAGGGGGGAGTATGCCCCTTGGACCAAAGTTTTTGACAAGCTCAAGTCCACTATTATCTTCTGGGCAACCAACCATCGCTGTTTCAAAGGAATTCAAGCCTCGGCGTTCAGCCAGAATTGGTGCAATGTCCTCCAAGTCCATCGAGTCTGCCCAGGACCACTAGGTGGAAGCCCCCACTAGTGGACAACTCAAACTGAATTTTGACGGTTGCTCTATCGGGAACACCGGCTCGTCAGGAGGAGGAGCCATTCTTAGAGACCACCTCGGCTCTACATTGGCCACCGTCTCCAAACATATTGGCCACGCCAACTCTATGGAAGCCGAAGCTCTAGCACTGATGGAAGGCTTTATGCTCATAGAACCCCTCCACTTACAATCTCTAGTGGTGGAGGGTGACTCCAAGAATACCATTTCTTGGGCTCAGAGACATACTTCCTCTCCCCCCGCTGGTTCTTGGTACACTTGTTTGACGAGATCGATCACCTTTGTAGGAATATGTCCGTCGTGTGGATGCATACATGGAGGGAAGGAAACCAAGAAGCTGATACACTCGCCAAAGAAGCAGCAGCGATGGTGGACGACTGACAGTTTTTTGGGCTTTTGGTTTTTTGGCCTGTTTCTATTCCTTGATCTTTAGATCGACGTATTTTATTAGGTTGCTATGCCCCATTGTAAACTCCTAAAAAAGGACTCAATTGTACTTTTCGGTTATGTTCTCCCTTGAGCATCCTCTTCTTGTGGATCGCCAAGGCCTTTTGTACAACTCTATCACCTGCCTAAGTGATTTGTGATGTATTTCTTTCATTAGATGATATGTAAGTTGGTCTTGAACTTCTAGCCATTATTTAAACTCAGGAATAAGACTAGGGACTCCACCTAGTTGGCTTAGACGGGGCAAGTTTGTAAGTCTTGGACAAGTTCTTGCTAAACCTTACTTACTAGCTATCTCTCTCATTTCTTTTTTTTTTTGGTTTGGTTTTTTGGGTTAATTACGGTTGAGTTATGTTTCATTTGAGTCTGAAGAAATGAAGTTAGATCACCTGCCTAAGTGATTTGTGATGTATGACTTTCATTAGATGATCTGTAAGTTGGTCTTGAAATTCTAGCCATTGTTTAAACTCAGGAATGAGACTAGGGACTCTACCTAGTTGGCTCAGATTGTGCGCTACAGAGTTTGTAAGTCTTGGACAAGGTCTTGCTAAACCTTACTTCTAGCTAGCTCTCTCTCTCTCTCTCTC
>NW_006496807.1:374306-391813 GCF_000471905.2 Amborella trichopoda | reverse complement strand
AGAGAGGAGAGAGAGAAGAGAGGGAGGGAGAGAATGAGAGAGGAAGAAAGACGAGTGAAGGAGGTTGGTTGACAGCCGGATTGCCCGTGGGAGAGAGAGGAGAGATTGAGGGAGAGAGAGAAAAACCAAGAGAAAAGGGAGAGAGAGATCGAGAAAGAGAGAATGAGAGAGAAGAAGAAAAGAGGGGGTGAAGGAGGTGGGCCGGCGGTCGATTGGCCGTGGGAGAGAGAGGAGAGATTGAGAGAGAGATCGAAGGAGAGGGAGAGAAAAGGAGTGGTCGTCGACCCGAGAAGAGGGAGAGAGAGGGAATAAAGAGAGATCGAGAGAGAATGAGAGGAAAAAAGAGGGGGTGAAGGAGGTGGGCTGGCGGCTTAGTCGTTGGCCTGATTGGTCGTGAGAGAGAGAGAGGAGAGATTGAGAGAGAGAAGAGAAAGAGAATGAGAGAGAGGAAGAAAAGTGGGGGTGAAGGAGGTGGGCCGGTGGCCGATTGGCCGTGGGAGAGAGAGAGGAGAGATTGTGAGAGAGACGGGGAGAGGAAGAAAGAGGGGTGAAGGAGGTGCACCGGTGGCCGATTGGCCGTGGGAGAGAGAGAGGAGAGATTGTGAGAGAGAAGAGAGAGACCGGGGAGAGAAAGAGAGAGTGAGAGAGAGGAAGAAAGAGCGGGTGAAGGAGGTGGGCCGGCGGCCGATTGGCCATTGGAGAGAGAGAGGAGAGAGGCAGGGAGAGAATGAGAGAGGAAGAAAGAGGAGTGAAAGAGGTTGGTCGACAGCCCCATTGCCCGTGGGAGAGAGAGGAGAGATTGAGAGAGAGATCGAGGGAGAAGAAGAAAGGAGGGGGTGAAGGAGGTGGGCCGACGTTCGATTGGCCGTGGGAGAGAGAGGAGAGATTGAGAGAGAAGAGAGGGAGGGAGAGAAGAGAGAGAGAAAGAGAGGAGAAAAGAGGGGGTAGCTGCCAGCCCGATTGGCCGTAGGGAAGAGAGAAGAGAGAGGGAGACCAAGAGAGAGAAAATGAGAGAGTGGAAGAAAGAGGGGGTGAAGGAGGGCCGACGGCTATCGATTGGTCGTAGGAGAGAGAGAGAGGGAATAGAGAAGAAAGAGGAAGAGAGAGAAAGAGAAAGGGATGGTTACCTAGTAGGTTCCTTGGACTGAACCGGTGGCTAGGTTGGAAGTGGAGAGTTCCAAGTGAGAAGTGGGAGGTTCCAAGTGAGGAGTTGGGAAGTTATAGGGGTAGTGGCTTATAGAGAAAGTTTTTTCTCTCATCTCTTGGAATAAAAGGGGTAGAGGAAAATATTGCCAAACCAAGGGAAAATCAATTGAATTCTTGAGCTTAGGGGCCAAATCTCATTAATTCTCCTCTCCTTGAACTTAGGGTTACAAACAGTCCGATTGGTCGTAGGACAGAGAGAGAGAAGAGAGAGGGAGACCGAGAGAGAGAAAGAGAGTGAGAAAATGAGAGAGTGGAAGAAAGAGGGGGTGAAGGAGGTGGGCTGTGGCTACCGATTGGTCGTAGGAGAGAGAGGGGGAAAGAGGGAAGAGAGAAGAAAGAGAGAAGAGAGAAAGAAGAGGAAGACAGAGAAAGAGAAAGGAACCCTATTGGGCTCCTTGGACCGAACCGGTGGCTAGGTTGGAAGTGGAGAGTTTCAAGTTGGAAGTGGAGAGTTCCAAATGAGAAGTGGGAGGTTCCAAGTGAGGAGTAGGAAGTTCTAGGGGTAGTGGCTTATAGAGAAAATTTTTTCTCTCCTCTCTTGGAATGAAAGGGGTAGCGGAAAATATTGCCAAACCAAGGGAAAATCAATTGAATTCTTGAGCTTAGGGGCCAAATCTCATTAATTCTCCTCTCCTTGAACTTAGGGTTACAAATGCTATATAGCACCCCCTTTGAAACAAGGGTGGATGCTCAAAACTAACTAAAATTGCTAAAAACTACATTTATATGAATTAAATTTGAAGCTAGTTTTTGGGGCAAAATGACTATTTTGCCGCTACCCACAATCTCGAAAATGGGAAGATGGTTCCCTAAAAGGGGGCCATAGGCTATGGTGGTCATTCGGGGCTCATTTCGAGTCTTTTCGACAACCTTCCGGCAAAAAGAATGTCGCAAAAGTGATGGTCTCGGCGAGGTGATCGTTTTGACAAATCTTTTGATTGTCGAATAGAAGCGTTGAGCTCTTGGCGAAATCCGTCAAAAGATGGGGATTTTGCGCTTAGATCTAGAATCTTGTCCGTTTCTTGACATTTTAGTTTGATCTATCCATCGTGGAACGACGGGGAAGTCGTCAAGGTCGTTTGGTGACAAGAATGGCTCGATTTGATAACCGGTCCTCCTCCACTTTCCGAATAGGGGAAGTTTGCTGAAATATGGATTCCGATTTTCGAAAAATACCCTTTCTTGCAACGTCGAAATACAACCTTTTCGGTCACCTATCACGTATGATGTTTACTTTAGATCGAAGCCCTCGACGTCACGATCGCAATGGACCCTCTTTCAAGTCGATCCGAGGCCGGGGCTTTCCGTTTGATTGAAGCGATCTCCTCTTTGCAAAAATCTGTAAAACTTGAGTTTTCTTAAGCGGCTTCTCTCTAAGATTTCTTCTGTCTTGGTTCATGTCATGGGTCATGCCACATTTCGAAACGTGCGCGGCAACGAGACGAAGATCCTCCTAAAATTTGTGCTTGATCCGGCTTAAGATGAATAAGTTATGACCTTTCAAAGGTGATCTCAAAATCATATTACACAGTTTCCGTAAATGGATATTGGGTCACTGAGGGTGCGCCAGAATAGTGTGCGACCCACCCTTTTTGGGTAAGTTGGCCACAGGATGGTTCAGAAGTGTTCGAATGAGCTGAAATTTGATATCTGGAGGTTTTCGGACCTTCTGAATCCAATGGAAGTGGTCTGGTGTTCATCTGAAGCTCCGGTGATAGGGCTGTAGTTATGAGGTGCATTTTCAGCATGCTAGAGGCTGAACTTGAAAACTGGTTGTCTTTGATCCACCTTAAGGTTGTCGGATCGCGACGAAACTTGGCGGGTGTCTTACCTCCCACATGATTTTTAGGACCTATCCATCGCCTTTCAAAAATTTGCTTCAGATCATGGTTTATTTCAACAGTGCTTCCATGGTCTACTGGCATTTTGGTGCCTGTGATTAGCTTCTTGCTTATTCTCATCGGGGATACAAGTGTCGAAAAATACCCTAAAACAGCTTGCCCTGCCCAATGTTGTGCTTCGAGAGAAGCGAGAAGGACAACATTCAAAATCAAAATTGGTCCTTCGACTTTCGTTTTTCTTCTCGACCACTGGCATCAGCACGACCGACAAAGGGGAAATCGTGCCAAACTTCTTCCCTGGGGGATGACCGAGGTGCTTTGACAACTCGGGGGCCTTGTTGAAGGGCTTGTAGACCCAAGGGTGTCAAGACTTTGGGGGGAAGAAGAGACTCGAACTAGTGGTGGGGGCCTTGCTTAAGGGCTTTCTTCCCACTTTAGGAGTCCTTCTTTTTGGTTCCAACAACTGGGGGCCCTTGCTTAAGGGCTTGTTGACCCAATCAGTCAGAATGTAGGTTTGTCTGGCAGTCGGGGGCATTGCTTAAGGGCTTGTTGACCCAATCAGTCAGAATTTGGGTTTGTCTGGCAGTCGGGGGCCTTGCTCAAGAGTTTCCTTCCCAATCAGTCAGGCTTTCTTTTTTTAGTCTTCTAGTGGGGGCCTTGCTTAAGGGCTTTCTTTCCACTTCGGGAGATGTTGTGCTTTGGATAGACAGTCGAGGGCACGTAATGGGGTGTATGAATTGCTACGCCAAGGTTTGGAGTTTGTTTGACAGGTGGGGTGCCTCTTTGGGCCCCAGTCTACTGAATCCAGTCAGGGGCTTTTTGTTGGCTATCATGAAAAGTCTGTACTATCGATAGGTGGGAATTTTGGCAAGGCGGTCTCTTCGGGTTCTGAAGCCCTAGTCTTACCAGGTCTAGTCAGGGTCTTTTTGTTGGTCATTCTGAAAAGTCCTAGACCATTAGCAATTAGGAACCTTAGGGAGACTTCTGCCTTGGATGTCGGTGGAGGTATTGGTCTAGCTTGACAGTCAATTGCCTTTTGGGAGCATCTTCGGCTGGTCGACATGACTTTCTTGTTTTTGGTGCCTTCTTGAAAATTAACTCTTTCAGCATGGAGTTCCGGCTTGCCATCCTGTTGATTCTTCTGACTTGTACGTTCTTCTTATGGATTGACCCGCACTGTTGGAATTTTCTTAAGCTCTCTTTGGTTCCAGTAGCAGGGTACTCTAATAGGGGCATTGATTCCCAAGCTACTGGCCTTTTGTTTTTGTCTGGATTTATGGGTGAAAACCCGTCTGCCGTTTTTATTCATGGTGCCCTTTCGGGTTTTCTGTTTTTTCTTTGCAGAACACTCTTACTCATGACTTTTTGACCATCCCCGGGATGCCATTTTTACTCATGGTGCCCTTTTGGGTTTTCACCATGCCCGTGTTTTTTCTTTGAGAATTTTTACCCATGGTCTCACGACCATGTCTGCTCATGTTTATTTATTGTATTTACATAAATGGCACTGATTGTGGGTGATGGATGATGATGGAGGTGAACAGTGGTTTTCAAGGTGGAGATGGGCAATTGGAGTGGTAGCGCTCTTCGTAATTTTAATTGAGGCTTAAAACATGGTGAGGGTTCATTGGGGATTAAGTGAGTTTGGGGTGGTTTGACTCACTGGGGGAATGGAGTGAGCGCTCATCGTAATTTTAAATGAGGCTCAAAACATGGTGAGGGTTCACTGGGGATTAAGTGAGTTTGGGGTGGTTTGTGTCACTGGGGGAATGGAGTGAGTTTTAATGAGAGATGGATGGGGATGGGGATGGGGATGGGGATGGGGATGGGGATGGGGATGGTGATGGAGGGTGTGACTCACTGGTGAATGGAGTGAGTCTTTATGCACGATGGAGGATTGATGGTGAATGGTGAATGGTATGAGGGTTCACTGGGGATTAAGTGAGTTTGGGGTGGTTTGACTCACTGGGGGAATGGAGTGAGTTTTAATGAGAGATGGATGGGGATGGGGATGGGGATGGGGATGGTGATGGAGGGTGTGACTCACTGGTGAATGGAGTGAGTCTTTATGCACGATGGAGGATTGATGGTGAATGGTATGAAAGCTACGACTCACTGGGAATGATGTGAGCTCTTATGGGGGATGCACGGAGTGAGCATGGGATGATTGGGCTCACCGAGTGATGATGGTTTTGGTATTTGTAGGGTGTACATGAGTATGAGAGCTTGGGGTAGACTTTTAATGGGGTGTATGGTGGTATTTGGGAGTTGGGATGAAATGGAAAGAGTGTAAGAATGTGTGAGATGAACGAGTAAACGAGAAGGTGTTGAGAGGGGAGTGAACGAAATACGCATACACAGAAAGAAGTGCATGCGTGTGAGAGAGAAGGAAAGTGCGTGGAGAGGCGAAAGAGAGAGAGTGGTGCACATGGCGTGAGAGGAGATGAGAGGTGACATGCGTGGCTCGAGTCCGGCTCAGCTCGAGAGGAAGACACATGTGCGGGAATGCGCGCATGAGAGAGGTCAGGCTCGGG
This sequence comes from Amborella trichopoda, assembly GCF_000471905.2. The sequence goes on along the minus strand of NW_006496807.1, from coordinate 386,232 downwards.
TTCAGGTAGAAGGCCCAGCCTGGCCCGCTGACGAAAAAGGGGGAGGAAGAGTGTGTGTGTGGAGGTGAGCGTGGGGGAGAGAGAGAGTTTCGGGCTCGGGCGTGAGGCCCAGCCCTGCCCATTTGCATCAAAGAGGGGGGAAGAAGAGAAAATAGGGTCCGTTGGGCCCTAAATAGGCCTAGAGGCCTGGTTTGGCTAACGGGTGGGGCCTCTCTTGTTAGGGGAATTTTTCTGCATGGCCTGGTGCCAGGTTCGTCTGATTTTGACACCGTTTGCCCCTAGTTGACCATTTACCCCTCCCCAAATTTTGCTTTAAAGAAGCACCTTCAAGGGCAAAGATGTCTTTTGGCTAAATCTCTTCTTCAAGTGCCCGTTGCCTTTTCTTGAAATGACCAAAAAGTGGTCATGGACTGGGTTGGGATACAAGAATTGTAGGGGGTTATGGAGGAAAGGTGAAAAGCACCTTTTTGAAGATGGGTATTTAAGAGTGGGAGAGGTTCTTATAGAGTGAGAGGAAGTGGGGAAGTGGGGAGCTCGTTTAGTTTGGAGTGAGAGGAAGTGGGGAGCTCTTTTAGAGTGAAAAAGTGGGGTTTCAAAAGGGGTTCTCTTTTTTTGCAAAGGGGCGGCTTATTGGCGGGGACATCTGGCACTCGAGAATTTGGTGAGCCCCTTTCCTTCCTTGTATTTTTTTTGTCTTTTTCCATTCTTCTCTAGCTTTTCATATGCTTTTCATTTTAGCATAATAATGCATCCTCTTCAGCATTTGAGCATGTATATATATTATTTTGCTCTTTTATGCATTTTAGCATTTCTTTTGGCATTTTTAACACTTAATTAGCACTTTTAATGCTTTTTAGGTATTTTGAGTGCTTTTTTAAGTATTTTATGTGCTTTTTGAGCATTTTACTTTGAACGCTTTTCAAGCATTCTAAGCGCTTTTTAAGTGTTATAAGCACTTTTTGGACATTTTAAATGATTTTCAAGTATTTTAAGCACTTTTTGAGCATTTTAAATGCTTTTTTGGCATTTTTAATGCTTTTGAAGTACTTTTAATACTTTTTGATCATTTTTTATGCTTTTGGAGCATTTTTACATGGATTTCACCTGAATAGAAGGGGGCTCTGCTGGGGTCCGTCTGGCTTGGTTATATCCCACAGTTCAGTTCCCTGAGCATCCTCTGGGCACCTTTTTCGTCAGAAGTCCGGTTTACAAGGGAGATGCTGCCGAATTTTTTACAGGTCCTGTATCTTCCTTTTTTTGATTCCTCCACAAGCTTTTCATATCCCCGAGCTATTTGTGACTTTTGGTTTCTCTTCCCATGTGCTTCTTCAGATCACGTGCCTCGCCGAATGACCACGCGTCGTGCGGCTAGGGTTACTGGCAGCCTTCGGATGAGAAATCCTGCAAGAAACGATACCCTAGAGGATGCCATCATTATTGCCGATGATGAACCACCTGTGGTGGTGGTTGAGGAGGATCCGGGGCATGTGTTCAACATCAATCCGGATGAACCCTCGTCTTCATTGCGGCCGCCACAGTCAATGGGAGGAGTAAGGACTCTACCTCACTCTGGTCGGGTTCTTTTTACGCCTGCCTGGTTTACTCGCGGGGGTATTGTGCCGGAGCAGCTGAGAATCTCTTTTTCCACACAGGTAGAGGGTTTAGATTACTTGAGTGCCGATATTGGCGTGATGGAGTATGGGAAAGAACTTTTGAAGGCCGTTCACCGTCTTATAGGACGATCTTCTCTCGAGGAATTGATACAACTTCCTAACCTTTTAGAGAGGACTGCGGCAAATCTGACGGCCTTTGGCGTGCCTGAGGCTTCTAAACTTAAGAAGATCATGGAGGAACTGGCTCAAGAGGCAAAAGAGATCTTGAAACTGGAAAGGCTGATTTCTCCGACGTTGAATCCCTCCATAGGCCCCCTGCTTAATTTTTACTCGGACCAACCCTCCATTTTTGGCTATGCCGAAGGTCTCCTGGCGAAGTTGAAGAGTGATCTGGCATACAGGGAAGGCTTTCATCCAACTCTCAAGGCTCATTCGCTAAAGGAAGGGGAGGATGCTGCGCTTGGTGGTATCTCCCTTCATGACAATGAGGCTGGTATGATTGTCCTCAAACATCATATTGCAGAGACGGAGGCCCTACTGTCTCGAGTTCGCGAGGAATTGAGTGACCTCCCATTGAATGAGTTGGAATCAGGCGCCTTCCCCTTATTAGTCAGGCATGCAGGTTCCCTCAAGGTAGCTGAACTGAAAGATAGGCTGGGGATCAGGCAACGTGTATTCACTGAGATTGGTGCTCACAAGGAGTGATTGGCGGATCACCCTTGTTTCCCTTTATCTTTCATTGTTAGTGCTTATCGAGACCTCAATTTTTGTTTCAATGTAAGGCTTTAGGACAAATTTCTTTGAAGATGCATGTTTTGTTCCTTAAAAAGGTGCTTTGGGATTGTGAGTCCCCAACTTGTAACCCCTAGCTTGCAATGGAATGAAAGCCTTTTCCTTCTTGCTTTAGATGACTTTGCATGGCTTCTTCGCATCTTCATGCATGGTATGCACATTTCTGCTTCTGGCTGCTGCTTCTTCAAAAGTGGCACGCCATTACACGTTTGCCCTTGACTTAAACGCCCTTTCGGGTTTTCGTTCAAGCCCTTAGGCTGTGCACCATTTTTGGCTTTTTGCAAGACCCCGTGAGATTGTTTTGTGGTGCTTTTGCCCATGGTGTTTTTACACCATGTCTGCCATCTTTGTCATTTTTTACTCACGATCCCCTTTCGGGTTTTCAGCGTGCTCGATTTTTTATTTTTGATGTCTTTTACTCATGATAGTTGATGGTGCTACCGTGCCCCATCATTTTTCTTTTCTTCTTGATTTTTGACTTTCTTACCCATGATGCCCTTTCGGGTTTTCGTCATATCCGTCTTTTGAGGAGGCAAGTTTTTAGGGTCATGCCACCAGGACCGTAAGAGTAGTGTTTTTTAAGGTCATACACGAAGACTTGAGGGCATGTTTAGGGTCGTGCCTCCAAGACCGTATGCTAGATGTAATACCTCTTCAGGTAGCGACTGTTGATAGGTGGCATGGCTTCCTTTCCGTCAGGTTGAGCCAGTACATAAGCTCCATTGGGGAAGGCTTTCTTAATCACAAAAGGCCCCTCCCATTTTGGTTTGAATTTGCCTTTATGTCGCCCATGCATGATGATGGGTCTTCGCACAACTAAGACCAATTCGCCGCAAGTGAAGGAGTGTATCTTGACTGTTTTGTCGAATGCTCGTCTCATGCTGCCCCGATGGATTTCTAGGTTTTGTTGGGATTCGAACCTCCTCTTGTCAAGCACGTCCAACTCTTGATAGCGAAGCTTGACCCGCTCATCTTCGATTATGCCATGATGTATGGCAACACAAAGCGAAGGGAGTTGAACTTTGAGCTGTAAGACAACTTCGCTCCCATAGACCAGGGAGTAAGGAGTAGGATTTGTAGCATTCCTCATGGTGGTGCCGTAAGCCCATAAGACTTTGGGAAGCTTCTCATGCCAGTTCTTTGTTTTTGAGGCTGATTTCTGCAAGATATCACAGAGGGTCTTGTTGAAGTCTTCGGCCAAGCCATTGGCTCGAGGATTGTACATAGTGGAGTACTTCCACTCAAAGCCGAACTGGTTGACCAAGCGATCTTTATATTGGCTTCGAAACTGAGGACCATTATCTGATGTAATTGGGTCTGGGACACTGAATCAATAGATGATGTGGTGGCGGACGAAGTTAGCAACCACCATCTCGAGGACATGCTTGAGAGGGATTGCTTCGGCCCATTTGGAGAAGTGGTCTGCAGCAGCAAGGATAACGACATGTCCCAAAGCTGAAGGCGGGGTCAATGGGCCCTACAATGTCCATGCCCCAGTGTGAGAAGGGCCATGATGCCATTGTGGGGTGGAGAGGTTCTGGAGCTCAACGAATGAACTTTGCTTGTATTTGGCATATTTGGCATCTCTTAGCATAAGCCAGGGAATCTGCGACCATGGATGGCCAATAATACCCAGCCTTCGGATCCGTCCATAGAGCTTGGGGGGCCGGATTGATGGAGTCCACAAATCCCAGTGTGCACCTCCTCAAGCACTTGCCCCGATTCTTTCATGTCGATACATCTGAGGAGGATGCCATCAAAAGAGCATCGGAAGAGGACATCACCTTCAAGTAGAGTGTACCTTGTGGACGTCCTCTGTATATTGTTGTGCTCGATACGATCATCTGGAAGCCGACCATGCTTGACAAAATTGATTATGGGCTCCCTCCAATCCTCAACTTGCTCAACCTCTGCACACAATGGGTCGAAGAATTTCACCTTTTGTTTTAGGCTCAAGGACTGAGGCTTGCTCAATGTCTTTCTCAGCTTTAATGGCATCTTTAGCAGCGAGAAGTGCCTCGAACGGGTAAGGTGGGCATTCTGGCACACCACACCAGCACCGCCTTGTTCTGACTGGAAGGCTGTATCAAAATACATCTTCCAATCATATGGTTCTTCTGCATAGAATACCTCTGCATTAGGGAGGTCACTTGAAAAGGGGGAATCTGACGGCAAGGGGTGCGTAGCTAAAAAGTCAGCCAAGGCTTGGCCTTTGATGGCTTTCTGTGGCACATAGGTGATGTCAAATTCCATCAATAGCAGTTACCACTTCGCCTGACGCCCTAAGAAGCAGGGGCGTGACATAAGGAACTTAATTGGATCAGCCCGTGAAATGAGCTGGACTTCTTTGGCAATAAAATAATGACAGAGCTTTTGGATTGCGAAGATTAAGGCTAGGCAACATCTTCTCGATCAGAGAGTAATTCTTCTCGGCCCCTTGCATCCTGTGACTGAGGTAATACAAAGCAGTTTCTTTCCCTTCTTCATTATGCTGCGCAAGGAGTGCACCAAGTGACTCGTTGAGTGCGGTCACGTATAAGATGAGGGGCTTCCTAGACACAAAAGTAGATAGCACCGGGGGGTTCAGCAAAGAAGTCTTGATGTCTTCCAGGGCTAATTCACATGTTTCATCCCGCTCAAAGGGTGCATCTTTCCTCAACAGGCGTGTAAAGGGTCTACAACGTCCTAATAGATTGACAATGAATCTCCGGATGTAAGCAAGCTTGCCTTGAAGAGACCTAAGCTCTCGGAGATTTGTTGGTGGCTACATCTCTTGAATTGCTTTAATCTTAACAGGCTCGATCTCCAATCCTCGATACCTGACATTGAACCCCAGAAACTTCCCTGATTGCATGCCGAAGGCGCACTTAAGGGGGTTTATCTTGAGCTGATGAAGACGAAGCCGCTCAGACTTCCGTTCGAGGTCTCGAATGTGGGTCTCCCTCTCTTCCGACTTCACCACCAGGCCGTCAACGTAGCATTCTACCTCTTTATGCAACATGTCATCAAAGATAGTAGTCATGGCTCGCTGATATGTGGCACCTGCATTCTTAAATCCGAAGGGCATCATTGTGTAACAGAAAACTCCTTTAGGGGTCAAGAAAGAAGTAGCCTCTCGTCTTCATGTGCCATTCTTATATGAATCTTGAATACCCATCCATGAAGGAAAAGGCTTGACAATGAGCTGTGGAATCAATGAGCATCTCGGTGAAGGGAAGTGGAAAATCATCTTTTGGGCATGCGGCATTCAGATCGCGAAAGTGAATGCATACTCTGATTTGGCCATTTTTGTTCTTGACTGATACGACATTGGTCAGCCACTTTGGGTATTTGATTTCTCGGATGAAGCCTGCTCCCTTGAGCCCGCTTACCTCAGCATCAATCCCTTGAGCCTGCTTACCTCAGCCTGCTCCCTTGAGCCTTCTTGACTTCTGCTTCATTGGTTTAAAAAGATGAATCAATAACAATTCGATGGACTGCAATCTGATGGTCAAGACCGAGCATCTAATGATTGTGCCAGGCGAAGACGTTTCGAATTGCTTGTAAGAAGATGGCATACTCCTTTTCTTCCAATGACAAGATAGCTGAAATGAAGGTTGGCCTTGGGTCGGTGTCATCGCCAGATTTATCTCTTCTAAATCGTCGGTCGTGGCCTGTTTGCCATCTTCCAATACCTCGATGGCTTCTTCAACCCCTACCTGATCGGCTATTAGAGGATCAGAGGTCCCTGCCCCAACTTTGAATGCTTCCATTATTTGACCAAGAGTCATGGACTCCTTTGGCATTCCTACTTCGACTGAAGTCTTAGTAATGCAAGACATAGCAGTTATCTCAACTTCTCGGATGACCTGAGAAGGGTCGGTATCAAGAAGAGGGGAATCAAAAATGAGGGGGATGGGTTGATGAAGACTTGGGTCAAAAGGAAAAGGTTTGGATGGGTTGATGAAGACTGGTGAAGGTTATCTTGAGAAAAGGGAAGCTAACGAAGTGAAGGGGATGGGGGTGAAGGTTCAGAAGAGAGTGATGATGAATATAGAAAAGGGATTGGGGTGAAGGTTCAAAAGAGAAGGAAGAAGCAAAGGTATTAGAACTGGAACAAAAGAGAAAGCAGAAGACTAGAACCCTAAGGCTCGAACTCAAACTTCGGAGTGAAGCTTTGATTTTTGATGCCTCAACTGAGTGACTAAGCCCCTATTTATTGAGGAGAAGAGGCGGACTTCAAACCCTTATAACTCATGTCAATTCCACAATCATGGAGGTGGGTGAACCATTATTGGGGCAGGTAAGCAATTATTGCTGTTGGTTAGCAATAATGGAGGCCTGTGAGTAATTATGGAGTCTGTTGAGGTATCCAGTGAACAATTATGGCTGTAGGTGAGGTGTCAGGTAACTCATAATTGCGGCAGGTGTACAATTATGGCGTGATGCCATTTGGACTCTGTAATGCACCGCAGATATTTCAGAAATGGATGGATGGTATTTTTCCAGACCTAAATTATTTTTGTGCTGTTTACATAGGTGACATTTTAGTGTTTTTTAAAAACCTAGAAGAACACCAAAATCATCTCAAAATTGTTTCTAGAAAATTTCTTGAGTACTTCGACTGGAGTCTCAGTAATGCGAGACAACAGTTATCTCGACTTCTCGCATGACCTAAGAAGGGTTGGTATCAAGAAGAGGGGAATCAAAAGACGCGGGGGATAAATCTTGGGAAGTTTGGATGGGTTGATGAAGACTTGGGTCAAAAGGAAAAGGCTTAGGTGATGAGGGGGAAGGGTCTTGAGGAGCTTGGGTTGACTGGTGAAGGTTATATTGAGAAAAGGGAAGTTCACGAAGTGAAGGGCATGGGGGTGAAGGTTCAGAAGAGAGTGATGATGAATTGGGAAGGGCCACCATACTGATTGTATGGCAGGCTTCACACTTTTGGGCAGAAGAGTGAGCAGCTCCGGTATATCCTACCGCCTTTCTTACGTCGTATTGGGCAGCAGCTACCTCAACGGTTTTGAATGGAGCAACCACCCCTTTTCCATCTTTTAGTCCTTGATTGGTCATGGGCACATAATTCATCTTCCTCATGATTTGATGGGCTTGGTGACTATAGAGATCCCATTCTGGTAGCACCTTAGCATCTTTGTAGGGCGGTCCTTTAATGGGCCCAAGCAACTCATGACTTTTGAGTCTCTGAAACGAACCCTAGCAATGGCTTCGAGGCTGTGTAAATTTCAAGGGCACCTCCTCTACCTTGGTCTTTCCTTTTCTAATGAGTTCCAGTTGACCAAGGAGTTCTTGAGCTTGCTTCCTTAGATCAGCAATGGTGCACTGATCTAAGTGGTTGAGAAAAAAATATTCGGTATTTTTTATTCAATTGAAGAAATCTATTTCATTTTCACGTTTTTTTTTACATTAAAAAGATTAGTTAATTGAGATAATTAGGTATAACATGATTTAAACACTCATGCAATACTCATAACCATGAGGTGGCATTATAAGAAAATAATATGTCATGAGGTGGCATTATAAGATAATAATGTGTCATGAGGTGGAGTGGCATTATAAGGTAATAATGTGTCATGAGGTGGTATTATAAGGAAATATGGTGCCATGAGGTGGCATTATAAGGTAATAATCTGTCATGATGTGGCATTATAAAATGATTATGTGTCATGAGGTGGCACATATAAGTGAGGTTTTAAAAATAGAAAAAATTGACACATAATTTGTCATGTGTCAAATGGAGGATTGTCCTCCCTCACTTTTAAAAACCATTCTCCCCTCAGGGGCTCATCATTATGTAAGTTCTCTCTCTCTCTCATAACGATTTTTTTTCTCTCTCTTCATACTCTCTTTCTCATAATGATTTCATTATAAAAAAAATTTACAATGTTAGTGTCATAAAACATTGTTAGTGTCATAAAACTTGGGGTGTGACAATTTTTTACCAAACTTAGTGTCAGAAATATGTCAGAAATACCAATTTTTAAATAACTATTTTACCGGAATATAAAGTCACTTATACATAAAACTTACAATATCTAAAATTTATAATGATAGACAAAAATTTTACAATTAAATGCAGAAATACCAGTGTTCAAATAACTAGTTTATAAGAAAATAAAGTCACTCACACATAAAACTTACAGTATCTAAAATTCATAATAATAGATGGAAATATTACAATTAAATGCAGAAATACCAGTTTTCAAATAACTATTTTATATGAAAATGAGGTAATTTACTCTTAGAACTTATACGTCACTTTGAGATGGATGTGTTGCTACCATTGCCAGAGTAAGACCAGATCAATGGTGTTTTGCTAAAGGTATGGGTAGAGACCAAATGCGTTTATATGTTGAGAGGGAGCATAAAAAAAATGCATGTATTACAAGAGATTTAAAAATATTATATGAAAGAAAAGAGAATTATTTTTATCACAATGAGAACATTATGAGAGAGAAAAGAACCTCTTATGAGATTCTTATGAGGGAGAGAGAAATATCATATGAGAGAAAAGAGAATAATTTTTATTATAATGAGATCATTATGAGAAAGAGAGCATGAAGAGAGAAAAAATCGTTATGAGAGAGAGAAGGAGAACTTACATATGGGAAGAGAGAAAAATGCAACATGATGGGCTAATGATGAGCCCATACGGGGAGAAGGGCTTTTAAAAGTGAGGGAGGACAATCCTCCATTTGACACGTCAAATTATGTGTCCCTTTTTTTTTTTTTAACTCATACTACCTCACGACATATAATCATTTTATAATGCCACCTCATGACACATTATTACCTTATAATGCCACTTCATGACACATTATGACCTTATAATGCCACCTCATGACGCATTATTACCTTATAATGCCACCTCATGATACATTATTTCCTTATAATGCCATCTCATGACACATTATTACCTTATAATGCCACATCATGACACATTATTTCCTTATAATGCCACCTCATGCTTATAAGTATTACATTAGTGTTTAAATCATGTTATACCTAATTATCTCAATTAACTAATCTTTTTAATGTAAAACAAAAATGTTGAAATGAAATAGATTTTTTCAATTGAATAAAAAATACCGATTTTTTTTTTTTTCTTTTTAATTTTTGATTTGAAAGGATGATCAAAGCCTTTATGGGGCTTGTGTATTCAAACATTGATTTTTGGTGTATTTGACATAGATTTTTTCAATTGAATGTAAAAAAAATGTGCCAATGAAATAGATATTTTCAATCGAGTAAAAAATACCGAATATTTTTTTTTTATGATTTTTGGTGTGTATGAAAGGATGATTGAAGCCTTTACAGCGCTTGTGTATTCAAACATCGATTATCCAAACATTGAGGGTCGTTTCTTGTTTGAAATGTTGCTCAATTTTAGAAGTTTTGAGAAATCAATTATTTTAAAAAATTATTTTTCTTATTAAAAATATTATTTTCTACGAATATGAAAAGTGTTTTTCTATTTTTCTTAATAAAATAATGTTTTTTGATAAAATAATTTATTTTGAAAAAATAAGTTGTTTTGATTAATATGGCAAAACCTATATGTATCGGCCTCTCTCTCTTGTGACATCTTGTCGTTTACAGATGAATTTTTACAGGGACATGTAAAGTTGGTGGATCAGTTTCTTTTCCATTGTTTCTAATTGTGATTAGCAATGTCTTAAAGTATTGTAAAACTTGAAACTGGAGTGCATAAACATATGCGTGCTTATATTTTTTAGTAATAAGCATAGACTAATGTAATGTTTCTGCATCACTTGAATATCTAGAGTGCGTATTTACACTGGGGTAATACATATGTGGTAAGGTATTGTAAACTTATTATTAGACTTCATTATTGGAAACAAAAAGGTTCATGTGACCTGCTTGGCTAACTTTGGGTAATACATTTGTGGTTTGACAACAAATTCTTCACGTGTATAATAGCTAACTTGGTCTGTGTCTTCTTGCTATTATACAGGTGGTCTGTGTCCACATGTATCATCACTTTCTTTTCATAGTTCAAATCTTAACTTGGTTTGTGTCTTCTTGCTTGAAGTATATGACTGCTCAAACGGTGACCATATGGGATGTTAAGAAGCAGGAGATTTTGCTTCAAGATGCTCAGCCTCTCCAGGCATTGCCTCTAGGAACTGTGAAGAATTATCTGAATGGGAATTACAAGTTAACTAGGGCCATCTGTCTGTGAAGTTGTCGTCCCAAGCCGCTACCTCGGAACATCTTCCCCGAGGGTCTCTTTTTGGCCTCCTGCTCTAGTATCCCTCCCATACCAGTGACTGAATCCTTCTCTGAGGAAGAAGACGTCTCTCCTAAGTCTTGGAACTGGTCCCAAAAGCTGTATAGGAGGATGGAGGTCATTGGGAAGAAGGAGGAAATTCTTAAAGCCATGAAAATGGAATGTACGAGGGAGTTTGTTGTGGTGGAGGAAGCTTTTGTAGTCGCAGATTTGAACTGGAACTAGGCGCCCAAGCGAAGGAGGGCTCGCATGAGAGAGGCCCAAAGATTGCTTGCGGAATTTCCTTAAGACCTGCTATTTTGCTTCAAGATGCTCAACCTCTCCAAGCATTGCCTCCTGGAACTATGAAGAAGAACTTATTTGAATGGGAATTACAAGTTAACCGAGGCATTCTGTCTATGAAGTTGCCATCCCAAGCCGCTACCCTAGAACATCTTCCCCGAGGTCTCGTTTTGACCTCTTGCCTTGGTATCCCTCCCATACTAATGACTGAATCCTCCTCTGAGGAAGAAGACCTCTCTCCTAGGTCTCGTAATTGGTCCTAAAAGCCGTATAGGAGGATGAAGGTCATTGGGAAGAAGGATGAAATGCCTAAAGCCATGAAAGTTGAATGTACGAGGGAGATTGTTGTGGTGGAGGAAGCTATTGCAATCGCAGACGTGAATTGGAACCAGGTGCCCAGACGAAGGAGGGCTCGAATGAGATGGGCCCAAGGATTGCTTTCGGAATTTCTGTATGACCAACTGTTTGCTGGCTCCTCTAGGGTCACCAGGGGTGGGACAAAATTTTGCATGTCCTGAAGATTGCTCTTGGAACATCAGGGGTCTTGGAGACCCTAGGAAGAAGAGCACTTTGAGATGTCAATTGGGGGCCTCCAAACCCCATATCTTGCTTCTTCTAGAATCCCACTTGTCTTCCCCTGGTGTCACGAATGTGTGGAGTTGTTCTTGTTCCTTCTTTTGGTACCTCTGGTGGCCTTTTAATGCCTCTATGCTTTTATTTGACAATTTCATTTCGTCTCCTGCATTGCTTGATCTTAATAGTTTGGGGACCATTTTTCTTGGTCTTAAAATTCTGGAGTGAACTTTTGATTGATATATGTTTAATTTGGATGTGTAGTATCAAACCTTTTTTTTATTCTTATATATATGTGCGATCATATTCTGCAAAATATGATTTCTTTCCTCAGATTACTTACTTTATTTGTTGGAGTTTTGATTTTTCACCTTATTTCAATTCTCTTGAATCTTGATTACTGGGTTCAATCTTATAT
>NW_006496807.1:323458-365774 GCF_000471905.2 Amborella trichopoda | reverse complement strand
CGTTGTGTACTACTCTCTCTCTCTCTCTCTCTCTCTCTCTCCCTGGTGTCTTACAACCTTCAGTTTTTGTTGGGTTTCTCTAATTTGCATCGGCTTTGGGGGATCTTTATCTAATTTTGTTGGAAATAGGAATTCAACTTGTATTTTTTGTAAGCTTTTGGTATTCCTAATCAATCATTTATGCCCAATTATACTTCAGTCACATTCTCTGATTTGTGATTGTTCGCAACCAATTACTCTGAATTGTGGGGTTGCCCATCTCTTTTTTCCTTTCTTGTAAATGAGTATTTCATGTTGCAGGTCATACTTTTCTAGCTCACATGGTTTAACTTACACTCTTTAAGATTCTATATAGTTTATGAACGCTTCAGTATTAAATGATGTGCCAAATGAAGAATTAAGTGTTTGTCCATTTTCTTTCATTAGTATGTTGAGAATTCGTTTTCTGGATATTTAGCTCTTTGATCTCTAGAATTGTGACCACATGTTGTAAATTCACCCCGTAACTATGTACTTATGCTAACAAATCATTTCAAATTGAAGTTACATTTTCTTCAAAAGTAGAGAAAAGAGCATATACAATCTACGAGTATCCTAAAATACTCATCCCAAATTATTTCCCAAAACATTATTCCAATAAGATATTCAACTAAAATGCTATAAAAATTGTATATTTTTCTTATTTTTTATTAGCAATGTAGAGGCTACTATTAGACGAGGCAAAGATTTTTCATATGCATATGTACATTTTTCTTATTTTTGTACATTTTTCTTATATGTGCCTCATCCTTTGTAAGTGTTGATGGTGCTTGATAGTTGCCGCCTTGTCTATTGCATCAGGCTTTCAACCCTCTTTTTTTTTTTTTTTTGACAAATGTTACTATTTTTATTAATAACTACATAAAGAAAATTACATTATTAGAAACAACAAGAGACACTAGAGAAGATAAATCCTTTGTCAATAAATCAACTACATTGTTAGCTTCACGATAAACATGAGAGAAAGAGACCGAAACAGTAGTTGCAATATCCATAATTTGCAACCATAAAGGATGTAGCTCCCATGGGACTCTTTGATCTTTATTACACCATTTAAGCGCATTAAGAGAGTCACCTTCAATCATGTAGCTATTACCAAGTTCTCTACTGATGAAAAGCTTCAATCCACTAAGCAAAGCACTCAATTCTGCGCAGTTAAAGGTTGCATTACCTATCAAGCCTGCACATGTGAATATAATATTTCTAAAGCAATCCGCATCTCACAACCAATCCTAGGTAACCTAGGGTTTCCCAATGAGCTCCTATCAAAATTCAGCTTTAAACTTCCTTGGGAAGGAGCAATCCAAATATATCTAGATCTAGTTTTACCAACACCAAGGGAGAATAGATTATTTAAATTAACTATAACATATACCTGAGAGATGCCCTATACCTCCTTAGTAATTGATAGCCACGACCAAATAGAAAGCTTGATGAGATGAATTAATCTATCAAATGGAATAGAAGCCCCTTCAAACGTCCTCCTATTCCTCTCCTTCTAGATCTCCCATAGGATCACGCCTCTCGCTATCTTTCAACCTTCTCTACTCATCTTAGGCAGAACTAATGTGAAGCAATCCTTGCCACATTTTGAGGTAGTACCATATTTATCCCTAAAACACCAAACAATCAAATAGCAATTCTCACAGTAAAAGGGCAATGTATAAATAAATGCGCACCATTCTCTCCATCTACCTAGCATATCAAACATATATTTGGTAGAATTTTTCCCCTCTTGATCAAGCTATCGATAGTCAAAACTTTATCCTGCACAACCAACTAAGTAAAAACTTGAACTTTGTGAGGAATGGGCCATTTCCATATTTGAGCAATTTGTGCAAAACTGCATCTCTGGCGATCATGAAAGAAAAGATTATAACATAATTTGACAGAGAAAACACCATTACTTTCAATCTCCCAAATCATCTCATCCTCGGCCATATCCATCATCTCTATCAGTGCAAACCATTGAGATAACAATACATTATTCAACCGGCTATAAGCCAAGACGATATTCCACAAAATAAGTTGACTCCTTTCTACTGCTTCATTTACCTTTAAATTGGGCCTAGTAACAATCCCAAACAACTCAAGAAAAACTTACTTCAAAGCATAACCCCCTAGCTACTTATGGTGCCAAAAGGAAATTTGATCACCACAACCTAAGCTCCATTTAAAGTAACCTGAAATCATAGGCCTACAGTTAAAGATAACTCTCCACACAGGAGAAGTATCCTTACTCCTTCCTCCCCCAAGGCAAAGTTCATATCTGTCCATGCCATATTTTGAATATAAGACTTGGTATCAAAACCGATCCTTCAAATGGAGACTATGCCACCACCATTTGCACATCAAAGCTTTGTTAAACGTTATAATTTTTCAAATACCCAAACTTCATTCTTGTTATAGGGTGCAAAGTCTATCCCATTTTAACAAATGAAATTTTATTTCCTCTTCACATGAACCCCAAATAAAATCATGCATCATCTTTTCGATTTTTTTTTTTTTTTGCGATCGATGCAGGTATATTTATCAAAGACATCTGGTAGATATGAAGGTTGGTCAAACAAGATCTCAGTATTGTCACCCTAACAAGTATTTAGGCTTCCATTGATCTAATTTAAGTTGAACTATTTCAATTACTTTATTCCAAACTGCAATAGAAATCCTTGAATCTGAAATAGGAAAGCCAAGATAGGTAACAAGAAAGGAAGCAACTTTAAACCCCATAGCATTTGCCAAGTTATCTACAATGGCCTCTGTGCAATTTATACTAATCATGGAAGGTTTATGAAAATTAACTTTCAAGCATAGGGTAACCTCACAACATTCTAAAAATCTAGCAATATTCTTCACTTGAAAAAACTCAGCATCATGAAATATTAGAGTATCATCTTGTAGATGTGAAATCGTAATACCTGAGTTTAAGATCTTAAAAACCGGAGAAATGACCTAAAGTTTCCACCTTACTAATCATCAAGCTAAAACATTTAGCATAGACGATAAATAAAAAGGAAGAAAGAGGATCCCCTTGACGAAGTCCTCTAGAAGCATTGAAGAAACTAATGGGACTCTCCTTAAATAACACTGAAAAATGAGCATAGGTTAGACAATAAAAAATCAAACTTCTCCATCTATATCCAAACCCTATGATCTTCAAAAAATTTAACAGAGCTCCCCACTCCACTTTATGGTATCCCTTTTTCATATCTAACTTTAGCATAATTCCAAGCCTTTTACTCATCACTCTAGAATGGATACAATCTTACGCTACCAACACACTGTTAATAATTTGGCGATCCTGAATAAATCCAGACCACGTACTAGAAATGATGAGAGGAAGGACAACTTTTAGATGCGATGCCAACACTTTAACAATTATTTTATCTAGGCTCGCAAGTAAGCTTATCGGTCTAATATCTGAGATTTCAGATGTCATCGATTTCTTAGGGATCAAAATAAAAATGGTAGAATTTACCCCTTTAGAAATATACCATCTAATCATGAAGCCTCTAACTAACTTCATCAATTCCCTTTTAACGAAGTTCCAAAATTTATGAAAGAAAGCTAAAAGGAAACCATCAGGTCCAAGCGTTTTATCACCTGGCATCATAAACACTACCTTCTGCAGCTACTCAAGAGTAACATCAATCTCCAGATGACACTTCATCTCAATAGACAACACTTTGAAGGGTACTCTGTCTAACTTAGGAGTAAATTTGACTTCCTTTATAAAAGCCTTCTTAAAGTGATTTATGAGTGCTAGTTCCATTGCAGAATCATTCTCTAAATCCAATCCTAGGAATGGTTAATCCAGAGATATCATTCTGCCTTTCTTCTTGCACTGACAATCACATGAAAGAACTTGGTATTAAGGTCCCCTTCTTTCAGCAACGTGGATCTAGACCTTTACTTACAATAAATTTTCTCTGATATCTGAAAATCATCCAACTCTTTCAGTTTCGAACATCAATCCAGAAGAGACTGCTAGATTAAAATACCATCCTCAATTTTTGCTTTGATATCAAATTATTTTCTTTCTTCCAAACGATCAGTTTATGTTTGATGTTCAACAATTTTTTGTGAAATTGATCATCCAGAATCCCCTCAACAATAGTATTTTCCCAAGCCCCTCTAATCAAATCCACTATAACCCCTCAACAATAGTATTTTTGGCCCTTTTTGTTGAGGTTGGTTTCTTTCTTTGAGCTCATGCATAACCACCAGCTTCTTTACGACCAGTTTCGCACGTAGCATTACCAATTCTTCACCCTTGCGTACGATGTTAGCTTTTGCTACATGGACGGCACTAGGCCAAGTCACCGAGGTGGCGTTAATCCTCGCCCTTAGTGCTCGACGTGCGCTTCTATTTTTCTCGACTTCCCTCTCTCTCTCCACTACCGCAAGTGATCTGGTTTAATCGAATTGTGGCCCATACATCATCCCCCCTTACAGGGATTTCAAAATCATATCAACATTAACTAAAAAGGTGGGGGTATTACTATCTAATCTCATCCTCTCGTTCCCATGTCAGTTCTTCCCTTAAATGATACTACCATTGTACCCGGACTAGAGGAATTTCTTTATTGCATAACACGTGTACTTTCCTGTCTAATATCCCAATTAGTCGTTCAACATAGGTCAAATCTTCCCTGAGCGGGATTGGTTCATACTCTAAGACATGGGATGGGTCAGGTCAATATTTGCTCAGCAATGATATATGGAAGACATTGTGGACGCTGGCCAGTTCAGGTGGCAGAGCAAGTCGGTAAGCCACGCTTATAATTCTTTCCAGGACTTCAAAAGGCCCAATGAATCGTGGGCTCAATTTTCCCGTTTTACCAAATCTCGTAAGACCCTTGGTTGGTGATATTTTCAAGAAGACTCGATCCCCCACTTCAAACTGGAGGTTTCTTCAGCGATTATCGGCATAGCTCTTTCATTGACTTTGGGATGTCTTGAGTAGCTCTTTAATTAAGGAAATCTTCTCGAAAGTCATCTGAACTATTTCGGGCCCTAATAATCTTCTTTCACCCACCTCATCCCAATAGATGGGTGACCTACACTTTCTTCCATATAGGGCCTCATAAAGTGCCATCTGAATACTGACTTGAAAACTGTTGTTGTAGGAAAATTCTATAAGAGGTAGATGGTCATCTCAGCTCCCCTTAAAGTCAGTGACACATGCCCTCAACATGTCCTCCAAGGTCTAAAGGGTACTCTTTGACTGTCCATCTGTTTGGGGGTGGAAGGTGGTGCTAAAAGTAAGTCTGGTTCCCAAAGTTGACTGAAGACTTGCCCAAAATCTAGAGGTGAATCTAGTGTCCCGATCTGACATAATGCTGATGGGCACTCCGTGCACTCTTACAATTTCCCTTATGTACAACTGAGCTAGCTTGTCTAGAGCAGAGGTCATGCGAACTAATAAGAAGTTAGCATCTTTGGTTAATCAATCCACCATGATCTAGAAATAGAGTCCATTGTAATGTGTTCCCATTTCCACTCTGGTATGGGCAGGGCCCATAGCAGTCCAGCAGGTTTCTGATGCTCTACCTTCACTTGCTGACACGTCAAACACTTAGTGACAAACTGTGCCACATCTCGCTTCATGTTGTTCCACCAGAAGATCTTTTTCAAATCCTGATACATCTTTGTACTCCCTATGTGTATCATGTAGAGGGAGTGGTATACTTCCTTTAAGACCTTTTTTATTTTCCTGTCATAGGGAACACACACTCGACCTTTAAACCTTAACAAATCATCATTGCTAATAGAGAAATCTCCCTTTCCTTTCATGTTAAATTCTCCAAGGATTTTATCAGTTGGGGATCTCCTTTTTGGCCCGCTCAAATTTGTTGAAGGAGTTGAGGTTCCATCCTTAAACATGACAGCATTCCTTCCCCCTCACTATGGGGCTGAGGTGGGTGCCACTCCACTACATCCTCTAACAGCTTCATTTCTCGAACCATTAAATGTGCCACATAGACCACAGCTTTTTGACTTAGGGCGTCGGCTACTACATTAGTCTTGCCCGGTTCGTAATCAATCGTACAATCATAATCATTCATTAAGTCCATCCATCTTCTTTGCCTCATGTTCAGCTCTTTCTGGGAAAATAGGTACTTGAGGCTCTTGTGGTTTGTGAACACCTTAAACTAGGCCCCATAGAGGTAGTGTCTCCAAATTTTTAACGCGAACACTATTGTCGCGAGCTCCAAGTCGTGAGTGGGATAGTTTTGTTCATGCAGCTTTAGTTGTTTGGAGGCATAAGCATTAACTTTACCTCTCTGCATAAGTACACATTCGAGCCCTTTATAGGATGCATCAGTATAAACCACGAAGTCTTCATTTCCTTCGAGTAGGGCTAATATTGGGGCTATGACTAGTCTCTTCTTAAATTCCTTGAAACTCCTCTCACACTCCTCTGACCATACAAATTTTGCATTCTTCTAGGTCAGTTGAGTCAGGGGAAGCGCTAACTTTGAGAATCCTTCTACAAAGCTCCTATAGTACGCTGTCAACCCCAGGAAACTACGAACCTCGGTCATATTTGTTGGCCTTTCACACTTAAGTACGGCTTCAATCTTAGAGGGCTCAACCGTGATTCCATCCTTAGAAATAATGTACCCAAGGAAGGCCACACTGGGGAGCCAAAACTCGTTCTTGCTCAACTTAGCATACAATCTTTCCAACTTCAAAGTTTGCAAGACCAAACTTAGATGTTGTTCATCCAATTCTCAACTTTTTGAATATAACAAGATATCATCGATGAAAACCACTACAAAGTCATCAAGGAAGGGTCTAAACTCATCAAATCCATGAACACAACGGGGGCCTTGGTTAACTCGAACGGCATCACAAGAAACTCATAGTGACCGTATCGAGTTCTAAAGGCAATCTTTAGAACATCTCTGTCCTTGACCCGCAATTGATGATAACCCGATCTGAGGTAAATCTTTGAAAACACTTGGGCCCCTTGAAGCTGGTCAAAGAGGTCATCAATCCTAAACAGAGGGTACTTATTTTTCACCATCACCTTGTTCAACTGGCTATAGTCAATGCATAATCTTAAGGACCCATCTTTTTTCTTCACAAACAAGACTGGTGCACCCCAGGGCGACACACTGGGTCAGATGAATCCTTTATCCAATAATTCCTGCAACTGCTCTTTTAACTCTTTAAATTTTGCTGGAGCCATTCTATATGGGGCTTTAGAATTGGGAGCAGTGTCAAGTACTACTTCTACCTCAAATTTGATTTTTCTTTCTGGAGGTAGGAATGGAAACTTCTCTGGGAACACCTCAGGGTATTCTTTTACTATCGGTATCCCTTCCAACTGGGTCTGAACATCCAGATTCTTTACCACATAAGTCAAGTACCCTTCACACTTTTTATCCAGAAGGCGAGAGGCCCGGAGGGCAGAGATGAGGTCCAGTGGGGAATTGTCTCTAATGCCCTAGAAGTGTATTTATGCTTGATCATGGCATTTAAAGGTTACCATCTTTTCATGGCAATTGACGGTGGCATGGTGTGTAAACAACCAATCCATGCCTAAAATCACATCAAAGTCTTGAATATCTAGGTGGATTAGATCCACAGGTAGGTCGCACCCATCAATCGTGAGATTACACTATCTATATATTCTATCAGTCTCTATAGAGCCTCCCACAGGTGTGCATACCACTAAAGTATAATTGAGACATACAGGTGCGACATTCATGTAACGGGAAAAATGGGGTGCAATAAATGAATGAGAGGATCCAAGGTCAATTAAGACTTTAGCATTAATATCTCAAATTAAGAGCATACCTCTGATCACCGAGGTGGATGCCTTAGCCTCTTGTTCAGTGAGTGCGAACGCTCATCCTTGGGTCTTCGGGCCATCCTTGATCTTCATCATCGGGCAATCCTTCTCTTAATGGCCAGGCTTGCAGCATTTCAGACATACATTCTTCTTTCGGTAGCATTTCGCTTCAGTGTGGTTGCATCTCTCACAATAAGTACAAATCCGGCATCGGTCATTGTCCATATTGCCCAAAAGACTCTTTGGGATCCTTCGGTTAGGTGGGTACGGCCTCCCTCTGGCATTTCTCCTCGAAGACTGCCAGGGTTTCTTCCCAAACTTTCTCGACGACACAGCTTTCCTTTTTCCTTCCTCCCTTAACCTGCAATCTTTGCAATCTTTTTCCATCTTCAGAGCATGGTCTACCATTGGGGTGTACGACTTTATATTTGCCGACATCACCCTACTCTTGATATCTGGTCGCAAGCCCCTTTCAAATTTAGCCGCCTTTCGCGCCTTAGTATTTACAATGTGGGGCGTATACCTAGAGAGCTCTACAAATCGGGCGGTGTATTGTTCAACAGTCATATCCCTTTGCTCGAGTTTAATGAATTCTACTTCCTTCCTTACCGTGACTGAATCTGGGAAGTACTTCTCGTCAAATGCCGCCAAGAAGTTTTCCTAGGTGACCTCGGTCCCTGTCTCCATCCAAGTCTGCTTCACCGAGTCCCACCAGTATTCTGCTTCCCCTTTCAGCATAAAGGATCCTAGCCTGACTTTTTACTCATCTGAGCAGTGTAACACCTCTAAGATTTTAGCTATCTGTTTCTTCCACCTCTCAGGCTTCTCCACTCCTCCATGCCTCAAAAAGGTTGGGGGTGCCATTATCCTAAACCTCTCCATGAGGCTACTGTCATTCTTCTTGGGCATAGGGGTAGACTGGGTTGGCATCGATTCCTTCATCATTTGGGTCATAGCCCCCAAAGTCTTGTAAAACTCATGGAGTGCCTCAGTATTTTCATTACTGGAACTTGCGTTGTTGTTACGAGCTCTCGGCATTCTTTAAACTAGTCACAAGAACACTTGCCTATCCCAATTTCTTAGTCCAAGAACCATCGCCTGGCTGCTCTGATACCATATCTGTCACGACCCCACCCTCGACCGCCGTACCTTACTCGGCGAAGGGCGATTGAGTGTGGGTTCGTGATCCAATGTAATGTTTGTCACTCAGGCAGGAGTGGACTCAATGCCTTTATTTTCGGTAATCGAGCAAACCATGGAAAAGAACTAGAACAAAAACTCAACTAGCATAAGAGTAAGGAAAAAACTCCACACACCAAAATTCATAATATAAAAATCTTCCAAAATATTACATTTAGTTTGGGGCACCTAAGCCCAATATTACACATATCCACCAAGAACAACACAAAACCAGGGCCAAATAGGCCAAACATAAACAAGGTCAAAGCACCTTCTTCAAGAACACTTGCTCCGTCCTTCAGTCCCCAAACACGAATTGCAACACTGCACCTGTCGCTATCAATATATAAGGAGAGGAGAAATAATGGAATGAGCTATACAGCCCAATAAGCAGGCCTAGTGTCATGCATCTGTGTAGTTCTATACATGTGTGAAAACAGTACAGTTCATCAATATAAAGTCATAGTTTAGCACATCTGCATATCAGGTCAAGGCAGTGAATATGAACATTTCATTTAAAAGACAGTTACCTTTGAATCGGTGTGATCATAAGCATTCGGTCACTAAAATCATTAATCATCCAATCATTATAATACTAAACATTCCTTATACAGAAAATCAATTCTTATCTAATCACTCCCTAAATCACCTACTCCCGCAGTAGAGACCCTATCCATCAGGCTAAGCCACTCCCATTGCTTAAGACCTCTACCATCGTATAGGAGGGAAGGTAATGATAAGTGGGTTAATCCACTTCGTAATGCCCTCAACACACACACACACAGTCCCCAGCGTGTATTTGGGGTTCAATAAGCCCTTACCTTGTAAGGCATCAATCATTTCATTTATAAATTGAGGGTGCGTCCCTTTATCCTCTCCCTTAACCCGTTCCTATCATTATGCAGGTTAGGGGATATGTCGACATCTCCTTCCTTACTACTGATGAGTGTCCCATCACGTAGCAGGTAATATCATAGCAGTATCCACTACCGGTGAGTGTCCCACCACGTAGTAGTCAATATCAACTTAAGCATTGGTCATTAATCACAGTATCGCAACAATTTACACTACCAATAAGTGTCCCACCGCGTAGTGGCCAATTCATTATAGTATCATAACAATATCCACTACCGATGAGTGTCCCATCGCGTAGTGGCCAATACAATGTCTCATAATGGATGAATCACAATGCCTCATACAGATGAATCATATTTCATGATGACATCATAGCATTAAGTAAAATACATGCCTTTCATAAGCTTTCACATGGCATTTACACATAAGCCTTCTCAAGTAGCATTTGGCATTCATTATGAATTCATTTCATCACTATCGCAATCGTGGCCCCTCTTTCTCACAAAGTGCAGTTTACATAGCGTCATTCACATATCTTTATGGAATACTCATGAAATTTTCATATGGAATTCACATTTATCACATATCAAGATAACTTAGCACCGCATGGTCGTAAAATGATGCAGTGACAAGTAACAGTGCCCCTCTTGCGAGGGCATAGCTCCCGATTTAGGGGGAGTTTCAGAATGCCTTAAAAATGAAACTTTGACCTAATACATTGACCTTTACAAAGATAGTAATTTTAAAGAATTTAGGGGCCATTTGATGGGTCAATAGCTCAGTATAATGTGAACATTAGTTGTTGGAAATCTTCCCTGCAACAGTGTGCAGTGACATACTCATGTATTTCGGGTCATAATTCAAAATCCGTGGGAAATTTCAAAAACCTCAAAACATGAAACTTTGAGTACATTCATAAACCTTTCCAATATTTTAAGATTTACAATTTTGGACACCATTTTCTAGGTCAAAACAAATGCCCAAGGAGGACCACAGCTGCTGGAATTAGCAGCGACTATGAGCAGTGTCATACCTTGACATTCTAGGCCATATCTTTTCGTCCAGGCTAAATTTGATCATGACATAAAAAGTAGAAATAAAGTAGACATACATTCCTTTCATTTAAGATAGGTTTGGTCCCATTTGGATCCCATTAAGACATCAAACACGTTGATGAACAAAAGGTCACAATTCTGGAAATTCATATGCTCAAGTTAACATGCTTTTAAAGAACACCTAATATTTCCTAACCAAGCTACACTTTGGACTTGAAACCTTGTTCATGATAAGGAGTTTCACAGTGACCAATTTCATGAGTGTCCATAAATAAAAAGGTCATATATGTGGTAAAAGCAATCATGGCATTGAGAAGCACAAAAACTGAAATTTTAACCTCTTGTTGACCCATTCATTCCTCACATTTTCATTCTATCATCTTATCCATTTCAAATATTTGTTCTTTACATAAAATACGGATGCATAGAAACAAAACCCACTTACCTTGACTTCTCACGGTATCCCAAATCCTCACTCACGGCCTCTACGGGCTTTCCTGAAGCTCCACCAGTGGGTTATCTTCAAGGGCCAGCAGTGAACTCCTTTGAGGGAGAGAGGGAGTAGAATGAAGAAAATGGTTGTCAAAGGGCTTAACTTCTCACGGTTGGTGGGATTCACTGTGGTTGATGCAATCACTCATTGCTCTGACACGTACGGAGCGACGTTGACATGTACGGAGGCTGTACATTTGAGCAAGACACTCCCTACGCTGCTCTTTCTTGCTCCCCTTTTCCAATCGACGCTGGGTCAATTAGTAGAATCATGTATGGGTGCCTAGCTCCTTTGTTTTAGAAGACATTTTTAGAAGTTTTGAAAATAGTGAGAAGTTTTGAAACAGAACCAGGAGGTTGGGCGGGTTATGATTTTAACAAAGAAATTAAGGTTTTTGAAAACACATGATATATAATGAAAATTTTGAAAAGAGAAATATATTTTGAAAAATAAGTTTGCATAGCAGTTTTAGCTCATGCAACTATGGAGCCCTCTAAGCAGTTTAACGTCTTGCAGTGATGGATGTAATCGACCTGACAGTTTAGCATCATATGGTGGCAGTCGTTTCTGATACACCCAACCTTATATGTCATAAGGGGCTAGATGTTTTACGTCATATGAGGCTAGACATTTTGAACTAGATACACCTGAGCTTTTACATCATACGGGGCTAGACATTTTTGAATGATTTCTCATTTGAAAGTGGTTGGCAGTTTAAATTCATGCCATCAAGGAGCATTTTGAAATGGATACACCCGACCTTTTACAACATTTGGGACTAGGCTTTTTTTAATCTGAAATAACTTTTATTTGAAATTAGTTGGAAGTTTAGGCTCGTGCCACCAAGGAGCATTTTGAATGTTCTTGAAAATCAATTTTTTTCTGAGAGAATTTCCATACATGTGGTTGTCTTAGTTCTTCAAAAGCATTTGGAGGGTGAACAAGGACATTTTTTTACAGAAACAGTTAGGCACACACTTTATGTTGCACCATCTGGACAGTATGGAAGATAGTCTCAAGACTTAATCTGATTGTGTTAATGCATGTAATAAACCAATGTTAAATGGATGAATAAAGTTTTAGAATTTGATATTTTCAAGGCTTTACATAATTTTATTTTCAGTTATGATCTAGATTTTTCATAATGTTTTCAAGTTTTTTGGAATTTTTTTGTGTTGCATGACCACAGTATGTCATCCAATCTGGGTTGGGCAACACACCTTGTGTCGCCCAACTTGGGCTGACTTAATTTTTTTATTTTCTTGGCGACACAAGCTATGTCACCCAGTTTGGGTTGGGTGACAGCCTATGTTTGCCAGCTTGGGTTGGGGCGACACGTGTTGTGTCTCCCTATTAATATTTTTTTTATTTTCTTAGCCAACACAGCATTTGTTGCCTAGTTTTGGTTGGTTGGGGGACACAGCCTATATTGCCCATTTTCTTTAGTATTTTTTTTATTTTATTGGGCGACACACTTTGTGTCACGCTATTTGGGTTGAGCGACCGATTTTTTATTTAATTTTATGTTTTTTATTTATTTTTATTTTTATTTTTTTGGAGGACATGAACTTGTCGAGTCCTTGCTAGGATCTTCAATCATCAAGTATTTCTTCATCTTCCAACATCAGCTCTTGTATTTCAATTTAAAAGAGAGTTCTCTGAAGTTTTCGAGTGAAACAGAGTCTCTGGGAATACATGTTACGGCTCCTGAGTGCTCAAAATTTATTTGGACTTCTAGTTTCGTTCCTCCCCACCTACCTTTCGAAGTCCAGATGATTGAGGTCCTTAATCATGTTCTATCAGACTAATGCTCATTGATTTTGCTTTTGACACCATTTTGACTCAAGAAGAGGGAGGAGAAGATGTTTAGAAAGCAAAAGACTTTAGAAGAGATATGGAAAAGATATAACTCTTTTTTTCTTCTTTTATTCATCGCCCAGGATCCCTTTCGGGTGTTCAACCCAATTTTCAACGCTTGGGGTTCCTTTAGAATTTTCAGCTCAACGGATTTTTTTTTTTTTCATTACCCCGAGGTCCCTTTGGGGTGTTCAGCCCAGTTTTCAACGCTTGGGGTTCCTTTAGGATTTTCAGCTCAATGGATTTTTTTTTTTTTTCCATTACCCCGAGGTCCCTTTCAAGCGTTCAACCTGGTGGCCAGTTTTTCAACGCAAAAGGTTTCTTTCATATTTTCAGCCCAGCGGATTTTTTTTTATTATTTGAATAAAAAGAAGATGACGAAGGAAGAGAAGGGGAAGAAGAAGAAGAGTCAATGGTGCCCTTTTGTTTTTTTATTTTATTGTGGCACTTCACCTTAAGATCATGTAGAATTTGATCACATTTTCCTTCTTCAAGTGGCGGGGAGGTTCTAATATCAATTACCTTCTAATTTCCCTTACCCCACGTTGGCATCCAATATCTCTTTGACAATGGTCATTGAATTCCATTGAACTTTTCCTTTGAGCTGCTCCACTTGAATCTTGATTTTTGGACTAAGAATCGCTCTCAGTTTCCTAATCCCTCAATATTTTTTTGGACGGATAAACTCATTATGTTTTCCTCATTAATGGGAGAATTTATATCACTCATTAGGCATTAATGCCTTTTGAAAGATGAGTTGTGGATACCCCATTTGGCTATTACGAGAGGTGATTCATCACCCCACTCCATTTCGATTGTCTTTTTCAGTTAAGATTTGTAATGCTCTTCGGAGGTTAACTACGTAGTATGCTCGTTCTTAGTACTTGAGTCAAAGTGAGACTCTCGCACAAGAAGAATGACTGAATTAAGACTTGATGGCCTTATGATAGGTTGAGAGTTAACAAATAGGAGCTCAATTTCACCAACTGGCCCCATTGTTTTCTCTTCATGAGAGGGGACTACCCCTACTGAGTAATTTGATGGGGCTACCCTTGTAGGGTCTTCTGTTCTGTTAGGAACTTGTTCTTTATGAGATGAACTTTTTTAATATGAGGTTCTCCTGTTATCAGAGTCGTGCCCTTGCCCTAGTTAATTTCTTAAAATCCCTCATCCTGAGGCGATGACTCAATTTGGTCATCCTCTTAGGATACATAGAAGGTCAACTTCTTTCTATTTTTGAGTAAGTAAGTCTTCTTGAAGAATTTTCTCCTTTGTCAGGAGTGATCATTCCAGGACTAAGGCATTTTCATCATCATGAACTTGGGGAGTCTTGGTGGAGCTTGTGCCAGACTTCATCGTGCTGTTGCAATTTTGATTTATTCTCTCACATGTGTGAGTCATCTATTCCATTAACCTGGAAGAATGAATTGAAGGGATGATCTTCCCTAGTTTGATCGTCGATGATAAGATTTCTACTGTCACTTTCAGGACTGAATTTTCAATTGGAATTCAGCATGTGATGACCTTTTTCTTTTTCCCTTCCCTAGGATACGAGTTTGGATTTAAGGTTATCCTCAAAACTTTGATCCTGAGGATCCTTAGTCGCAGAATCCTGAGTGAGCTTATATTTGTTTAGTTTTCATTCACCAGATTTTTCAGTCGATTTCTTCATGTGCTCCAAAGCCATTGTGGATGTTCTTCTAGCTTGGCCATAGTTGCGGTTCTCCTAAGTTAATCAGTTTGAGTATTGGTTGTCAAGGTATTTAGATTTTGTTGTTCTTCTTTGCCATCAGTTTACATTTATCAAACCGTTATCAATGAGGTCCTGAACTCTATGCCTAAAAGCTCATAATTTCTCGCTGTTGTGGGCATAATTTTGACATCAGTTACACCAATGAGATGTATCTCCCCTTGGAAGGGAGGAATCCTAGCTCTTGCAGGCAATTTTATAAGCCTTCTTAAGAACATTGGTCAAAGGCTCATCAATGGGAAGTCTACATCCTCCATGTGGATAGTAAGTTTTAGTCTCTTCTGGTGGCTGGTTTATAAAAGGGTCACTTTTCTCGATCAAGTTCACACTCTCCTTCCTGGGAGGGTTCCTCACTAGTCGAGTCCTCATTCCTATCTCCTTCTTGTGGATAGTCGACTATCATTAAGTTATTAAAGGCTCTAGTTTCATCCTCCTTGGGTCGCTCATATCACGATACCCTTTCAAGCATAACGTCAAACGAATAAGGGATCACCCCCCATTACTGAAGAAGGTGACATATTCTTGACTCATGTTCTCTGATGTCATGCTTACCTTCACAAATTCAAGGAGTGGGGTTTCGACGACTCAAATAGTAGCCTCTTAGGATCATACTATAAAATCAGAGTGAGACTCACTCGACTTTTGTTTGGTGGATGTTAGCTCACTAAGGATAACAGGTCTCGGTCTTACCCCACAATAGCGAGAGGAAAATTATCTGAGCATTTTGTCCAGAGTTGCTTGAGGTTTATCCTTCATGAATTTTTGATGTTGCATCAGAGACTCTCCTAATAAGCTATGGAAGAACATGATCTTAAATTGGTTGCGTAGGTATCGCAGAGTAGGGGCCATTAACATATAGCCTTCAATGTGTGTCTCAAGGTCTTCTTTCTCAAAAGATTTGTTTTTGCATCGTGGCATCACCAACCCTACTAGTAGATCCCTTATATTTCCTAAAGTCTATTGTACATAAGCTTTAGGAGATGAGAAATCACTTATTCTCATCCTCTCTAAAGAGCCTTGAAGGCGTTTCACGCTTTCCTACTGTTGGTGAATTGAGCTATTGGTATAATGGTGACCTGGCTCAGTTGTATGGTCTATTGGACCTGAGTTTGCACTCTTGAATAAACTAGTTGAAGGGCTCATGTAAAAATTTCCTCCAAGGGTTGAGTCTGGGGAGTGTGCTGAAATGGGTGTGTCGGCTGTCGGCCTATAAACTCACCTAAGTTAAATTGGACTTGAGCTGACCCAGTACTTTGAGTTTGCACTACATGACCACGCAAGAGGGCCTGTAGGATAGGGTCCCCACTTGAGTGGGATGGATGACTTGAGCTTCTATGATTACTAGACCTCTGACTTTGGGCAGTAAGGTCCACCTGCCCCTGATCTTGACTGGATAATCTACCCCTTGGGTTAGGATTGTCTCTAGCCCCAGCACTAGATTGAAAGAGTGAAGGAAGGTCATAACTATTGCTAGATGGAGTCTCCCCTCGAGGTAGTCCTAGACTTGAGTGATGACTAGAGTTAGGCCCCCTACCCATAGTTGGCTGGATTGGCAGGCGCACCCCTAGTGTTATTTTGGTTTGAGCCGATAGGTTGCAGGTGGCCTATAGCTTGAACTTTTGACCTAACCTACCTGGATTGACTACGTTGGATGGTGTACCATCGGTTCAGCAGGTCTTGCAAGAATGCCTACACCTTAAGATTGTCTTGATATCGAGTTAGGTCTAGATCCTACCCTTCACTGGTGTCAGGTTGCATGGGTAGAATTTCATGAATTCTATGTGTGTGTAAACCCACTTGCCATCTAACTGGCTGATTGCTGCGACTAGAATGATGGGGTGCTTACTGAACATAAGGGCTAACCCGGCTACGATTGGCTGACTCAGAGATCTTGGTCAGGGCCTTACGTTTGGTATGTCGATTGGATTTAAGACTAACCCTCATATCTTGGAAGATTGCCTCTAACTTAAGCTCTTGACTGTTCAAGGTGTTACAGACCTTACTAACCTGCTGGCTCGTGGATTCTAAATTATGGCCGTGAGGGTTATCAATTGGGCGGCTTAGACCACTAGGAATGATTCAATGTGGGTTGAGACTCGACTCACTGACAAGAGTACTATAGATTTGGGAGGGAGCACTATGACGGTGACTCTCAGATGGATTAAGTCCCCTAGATCTAGACTGAGTAGGAGCCGAAGGGTTTGACCTTACTCTGGTTTGATCCTTGGCAATGACTCCTAGACTTGTGTTGAAATAGAGAGGTTGGACCTAGCATGGATATGGACCTAGACTAGGATTTGACTTTATCTGAATCAAACCTAGCCTAATTGAACCTAGCTGGGCTTAGACTCAATTTTGTCTAGACCTAGACTAGACACAGGTTAAACTGACGCCTAAATCATAGGTGAGCCTCCCTTGGACTTATGGACTGAATTGAGTTCAAACCCAAGTGTGGACTTGAATCGAGACTTGGGTTCAACTACGCGTGGGTCCTGACCTAGACTTAGAAAAAGTTGGGTTTAGACTCAATGAGCTCAGGTTTGAACCCTAAACTAAGGTGATCCTAGTCAAGATCTAGGGATAACTCTATATCTAGACCTAGGCTAGGACTTGGATTGGGATTCAGATCAGATTAGGCACAAGTCTTGGCTCGGACCTAGGTGCAAACTTGATTCGAACCTGGGTTGGGCTGAGAACAAGCCTAGGTTTGGACCCAAAAGGACACGATTTTAGACCGGGTGTGGACCCAAACCAAGACTTAGATTAACAAACTAGATGTGAGCACAACAATGTTTGAAGATTTTGCCTTGTACTATAGGTATGTTGAGTTTTAATGGGTTCCTAACCATTGAAAACTTGAAAGTTGCCAGGATGAGTGGGCCCCCACGTAAGTCTTGATCACCTATTAAAGGGATCAATCAAGTCCTACTATGTGTGTGGAGTTTCTTTGAGGCTGAAGATTATGGGGGGCATTCATAGTTAAAGTTACGTGAATCCCAACCGCCCGGCTCTCAAGGCTAGCTGCCCCTCATGACTTTAACATCGGATTTTGGTGATTTTCAAAAATATTTGTTGGTTTTTCGGGCTTCACAAGTCTGTATTATTATTATTATTTCCAATTTCTATGCAAAGTTAGTTTGAACATGAGAAAAATGAGAAAATCATGGATGAAGATAAAATAAATAAATAAATCATGTGCAGAATAAAACTGATCATGATTTCTTAAAAGATTTTTTTATATTTTTAAAATTTTATTTTCTTTCCAAAAATTGTGAGATGAAAAGCAAGAAACTATGACACAAGATTGTGGTTACCGGCAGATTTTTCGAGACCTCCAGATTGGGCAGCACAAGCTGACAGTGAGACACAAGGCATGTCGCCCAAGCAGTCAACGTGACACAAGGTGTGTCACCCAAGGCAGACAGGGTGACACAATCTCGAAAACAGAGATCCCAGACCCAAAACAACTACTTTTTGTTCATTTTTTAACAAAAAATAGAAGAAAACAGGGGAAACAAAGGCATATCCCCAAGGTGGGTCCTAAACAGTTTACAGTACAAAATCAGAGAGATCTTCAAATGAAGATCCCTCGGATCTGACACTACAATCTTGTTATTAAGAACTTATAGACAAGTGGGATCAATTGAAATGATTCGAGGGTTGATCTATTCAAAAGTGAATAGATCCCCTCCTTAGATCATCGTTAGAGCGGCATCAATCCTTTCACAAAATATTGAAATAAATGCAATGAAACTATTCTAGATCTAACAAAAATGACTAAAATGAAATAAAAATGTGCAAATAAACGTACCTGACCAGACCGGTTGGCCCATGACATCAGAGGCTTTGAAGCCTCACTTGTATCAAGACCATGACTAAGTTGACACCATGCGCCCCCATTTTTCTCTTCACAATTGACCAAGCCTTGGCTTGGTTGGATAAGGGTTATGGATCTGAGCTAAGGGGTTCAATGTTTGAAGATGGATCACGTAAAATGTGGGTTGATGATCTAGAGTTCTAGGTTTAGGGTTTCACATAGCATTTAGGGTTTTACTCACCAACCTCCAAAAGGTCGTGAAAATTCATTTTTATAGACCCAAAAAATACATAATTACCATTAATTTGCTAATCTACCAACTCCAAAACATGTTTTAGTGGTCAGAACGTTGGGCGACAGCCTGTGCCACCTGATAAGAATCAGATTGTGTCGCTCAGTACAAAATGGACTAGATTTGATGAATTTTGATTGAAATTAGGTTGGCAGCACAAAATGGGCTGATTCGAGTCAACTGGAATGGGCGGCACACCTTGTGTCACCCAACAGATTAGGCGGCACACCTCATGCCTCCCATTCCAAATCTCACCAAAATACGAAATTTCTACTTTTGCAGTTATTCACGCATTTTTTATGATCATCTTTCAATTTTTAGGATAAAATGCGATGTTTACTATTTTTCTTGATTATTTAGTAAATGAGTGAGCACGTTAGGATAGTGGATCACAGGATGGGGACCATGGACTATGGTGTTTTATGGTTCAAGGATTTTCTAGAATAGTATGGTCCTAAGGTTAGGAAAATGATGAAATTTTTCATTTTCAAAATGAGGATTCTACACCATTCCTCTTCATTCTGGTGGGGAGGTTTTCGGTCTAATGATCAATAATATGGTAGAAAGTCAAAGGTTATCTGACTTTTAAGTAAGCTATCCCGGTCTTAGTATTTCCCATCTTCAGTATACTAATGATACATTGTTATTCTATGGGGCAGATATTGACCAAGTTTTGAATATTAGAAGATTTCTTAGATGTTGTGAGCTTGCTTTGGGGATAAAGGTTAATTTCACCAAAACTTTAGTTATTGCGGTTCGCTGCCATGAGGTTTTGGTTAAAAAATTGGCTGAGATAATGAATTGTATAGTGGAATCCTTTCCAATCAAGTATTTGGGGATTCCTTTATTATATTCAAGATTACCTAAGGAGGTAGGGGATCTTGTGGTGAAGCGTGCTAATTCGAAGCTAGATGTATGGAAAGCCAAACATTTGTCTTTAGGGGGGAGAATTACCTTAATAAAATTTTCTTTATCTAACATTCGTATTTACCAAATTTCCCTACTCCTTATGTTTTCTGATGTCATTAAAAAGCTGGAGAAGCCTATGAGGAATTTTTTATGAATTTTTTATGGGATCTGATAATGAGGTCAAAAAGTATCATTTAGTAAGTTGGGACGGAATTTGTACCCCAAAATGCAATAGTGATCTAGGTATTCGCAAGTTGAAAGTTGTGAACCATTCCTCCATGGAAAAATGTTGGTGACGTTCAATACAAAATGACAGTCAGCTTTGGATAAGAGTTCTGAAATTTAAATATGGTGTTGATCCTTTATACATTACCATAGTTTGAGGGAGAGGTGGTGGTCAATCCTATGTTTGGAAAGCAATTGCCTCTTTGAGATTTTTTGTAATTAGAAATTCGAGGTGGTCAGTAGGCGAAGGGGATGTAGCCCTTTTTTGGCATTCTAAATGGGCGTTTGAGATTCCATTTAAGTTGCTCTATCTTGATCTCTTTCTAAGAAGTGCTCAACCTAGGGTGAAGGTTAATGAAATTGGATATCTAAATGGACAGTAAGTAGTGTAGAATATTAGTTGTATTTACAATAGATTACCTCAAATTGCAGTTGAGCAATATTTGGAAGTGCTAAAATCTTTGGGGGAGATCCATATTTAAAATCAAGCAAATGATGTGGCTATTTGGGAGTTGGAGATTGATGGTATTTTTTTGGTCAAGCTCGCTTATCATATCTTATTTCATGATTGTATCCATTGGAATCAGCCTATTCTTGAAGAAATATGGAAGTGGAAAATTCTTCATAAGGTGCAAGCCTTTATATGGGTTATGGCTCAAAGAAAAATTTTAACAATTGATAACCCTCAAAAGAGAGGTAAAATCATTGTGAATCTTTGTCTCTTTTGTAAAATTGATGAGGAAACTGGCGGCCATTTTTTCTTACATGGCTCTTATGCTTATAGTTTATGGTGTTGGGCAATGCAGAAAGTAGGGGTCTCTATGGTCCTTCCTTTCTTGGTATTCAACATTGTATACCAGATGAAGATTTATGAAATTCTTAAGATTGGTGAAATCTTATGGGATATCTCATGAGGATCAATTACATGGGAGCTTTGATTAGAAAGGAATAGAAAGGCTTTTAATTGAGTGGCAGTGGACGTGTTAGTATTGAAGAATAATATTTTGTTCCCTATTTAGAGTTGGTTCATAGTGACCAAGGAATGGTGGGGTGTTTCCCGAGTTGATGTGGAAAATAATATTGCCCATATGATATCTTTAAGGTTCATCAAGGTAAGACCCAGATGTATTTGTGTTCCATCACCGAGTGGATGTCTAAAACTTAATTTTGACATATCCCCTTTTGGGGATCCAGGGAGGGTAGGGGTGGGTGGTGTATGTAGGGACAATGGCCGTAATGTGATTTTCTACTATGCTGCCCCTAGTGGAGTGGCAACCACCAATTATGCAGAAATAGCTGCGATGTTACAAGGTGTGCTTATTGGGAAGGAGAAAGGTTTGGAAGATTCTTTTCTTATAGAAGGAGATTCTATCCATGTTATTAATTGGTGTTATAGTTTAGCTAGACATCCGTGGCAGTGTAGATTGTTATTGTTGCAAATTATGGAGTTAGCAGTTGGAAACATTTTAAGTTTCAACCATATCTATAGAGAGGCAAACCCCATTGCGGATGATTTAGCAGA
Organism: Amborella trichopoda; assembly: GCF_000471905.2. The sequence goes on along the minus strand of NW_006496807.1, from coordinate 343,977 downwards.
GAAATGGGCCTTTTTAGATTCTTAGTTGTTTCTGTTGGGTTTGTGTGACCATTAAAAGTCTTATGAGTGCTTGTAAAATGAAAATATATAGTAGAACAAGAACTCAGTGGAAGTGTGATCCCCTGTAGACCATATTACGCAAACGTTATTGGTTGATACTAGATTATGCTTAACGTGCTAGGTTGGTCGAGGAAAACCCATATTACCTGGGTATAAAGAATCAAACTGATGAGGGTTATATGGGGTTATCCCTTGATGAGGTTAGAGTATGCCCGGAAGAGTGAGTCGAAGGACTGTGTGACCCTTTTGTGTGATGGAAGCCTTGAGAGACAGAGCTAAAGCCTCATCATTTTTACCATCACACGCCATGTACATCAATAGCCATTTTCGAGAAAGCATACCACATTTCATGGTGAAGCATGTGTATATGCGAGAGATACTCTCTATGCACCTTCGAGCTATGGATTGTATCAAGTCAGAATGACCTTCGTTTCGTCTCCAGGGGGGACCTAAAACCCATATATTGGAAATGTGATCATTTTTCCATTGGCTAGACTTTAATGACCCACTAATCATCTCCTGCAAGGACTATAGGTCATGGGCAACGCAAGGTCGGTATGAGAAAGCATGTGTAGTTCATAGTTTGCTGTTGGACATGGAGTGCCCCAATGGATATTTATTACTAGACCATATGGATCTTTTTTACATCAAAGTATTTAATTTTGTTTATTTTAATAATATATAATATTAGAATTGTTATTTGAATATTTTTAAAATCTCTGGATATTTTATTTATCAAATTTAGATTTATAAAAATAGAGATATTGATTTTATAATGATTTAAATATTCAAATAATAATTTTATGTATTTTTAAAAATATAAAAAAATAATATAATTGTATAGGAGACCCAATAGGTCTTTTGGGCCCACTATAGCAAATTGGGTGGTGCCCATTATGTACCCCAATGGGTGGCACGTCCCCCACCTATGAAGACTTTCTATTTTGTAAAGATCAAGCTCTAAAAGCTTGAGAGATAAGTTTGTGTTGTTTTAGAAAGTTTAAGCCTTGAAAAAAATCTGAATGATATAGTGGAATGTATGAGAAAATTTTGAATGATATTTTTTTAGGGTTTAGGGGTTTATGCAAGTAAAAAGATGAGGGGATTATACATCTTTCTTCTACAGCATGGAGGGATCCACGGACTTTCTGTGAACCCAAGGGGTTATTTGAGAACAATTTCTGTTTTTTGGGTTGATGGTGCAAGTATGTGCTGTTTTCCCTAAGTACATTTGCTTCCATTAAATTACGTGGATCTTACTTTACGAGAATAGATGGACTTGTGTCCCATGAATTCCATCTATATTTATTTGCTGATTTTGTAATATGTGAAACTTTTTGCAAAATTTAACTTCTTCTAATTTAAGTATGATCTGGAGAATGAGGTCCAAATTGCCTTAAGTTTCGTTATATGAAAAAAACTGTTTTTTTATGCATTGAATTGTTATATTATATTGAGATGATCCGTACTCCTTATTTATTAAGGTAAGTGATTATTTTCTTTGCACATCAGCAGTAAGTTAATTTGCATATTTGGCAGTTAGATTGATATTCCTTTTGCCTTTCTTAAAATTTTCTATTAACATCAAAAATATATGTTGTCCATTAGTTTTATTTCCATTCCATAATCTTTTTTTAGAAAACTATTTTTCAGATTTTATAAACTTAAATGGGCATTGTGTTGCCAACAAAAGTTCTTCAAAATATTTCGTACAAAATTTTCGAATGTCTCGAATACCCATTGTTGCCTTTACTACAAAGTCAGAAGATATTACAAAATTATAATACTATTATAGTTAATTTTATATTTTTAAATTATGATATTTATCGATCAGCCTCTATCTCCTTGACCCAAGCACGTTTCCCAATATTTATCAATTTAAAGTTTATCAAAAAGATTACAATGTCTTTTACCAAAAAATTTCCCTTTCGGATATTTAAATAATTTCTTTTCCTTTTTAAGAAGTTAAAATTTTATAATTTTGGTAATGAGCTTTCGTGCTTCAGAAAATTTATTTATTAAATTTTTTATTTTTTTTATTTAATTGAATTCAATTTTTTTAAAAAAATATATATGTAGCTTTTTCACCTACCAATATTTTAACCAAGCTTTTCATTTTAGGATATGATTTTTACGATTTTCCTATACTAGATTATTTTTATTCGATTTGCTATTCACATGTAAGAACCAGATTTTTTTTCTTTTGGTCTTTACTTTTGATATCTTCATAATGTATTAATGTTTTTTACGTTTTTGACAAATTGTGATATCTTCATAATGTTTTTTACTTTTTTGACAAATTGCCAATTTTCAAACTGTGGATCACAAATTTCTTTCAAATATAGACTAATTTGTGTATTTTCATCCAAGCACATATTTGATTTTTTTACTGTTCATTATATATAACCAGTTTTTATTGTTTCATGAGTTCTTCAAGTGAATATTTACCAGAATAAAAAACTAGTGATAAATATTTAAAAAGTTATAAACATCCTACGAGCAGGACAGGGGACATATTGTCCACCATTGTGTCTCATGTGCATCATCCCCCCCGCGTCGACCATAATGGTGGTTGATACAAGGAATATGGAGATCACTCGGCACGTTCTCCATCTACAAGAAATAAAATTTCAGTTATAGGAGGAAGAAATAAAATTTCAGTTATAGGAGGATCAGGCCATTGTCAGAACCTCAAGCTGATCTTACCCACTTCAACACCCCCAAAAGAAAACCTATATTGATAATAAAAAATAATAATAGTCTTACAAATTGTTCAATTGTTGTACTGCAGAATTTAGCAAACTGTCTCTCTAACAACTCGAATATAAGCAAATAATATTACCTCGCTCATAATTACCTGATATTTACACATTCTCGAAAGAATTTGGAATGTCGTGGCAAAATTAGAGTCGTTAAACTAGGAAATACTCTAATAAATTCTGGTCCATTGAATATTAAAAAATCTGGCGTATTGCTCAGTGTGTTCGTGTTTTTTCTATATTACATTCAAATTTGCTGCAAATTATAGTGCAGATCAGATCACTGATACATGTTTACCAAACCTATTCCACAAAAACCAATGAACAAACCCAAAATCGATGTGCATCAGAGGCAAACAAGATCCATATTTACACACCACAATCTAAGATATGTATTTGAGTCTTTGCAGATAAGATGTCTAAACGTTGAGGATTGAGGAAAACGAAGGGCAAGGAGTCATAATCATACTTATACAACTAATGTCTTTGGATCTGTTGCTCCAGATGTGTTACCTTCACCAGTTAAAGTTTGGTCAGGGTCCTGCATATTGCGCAGCACAGAGAGGATGTTATTTTGTTAGTAGGCATCCAGAAGAACACATGTACATGCAGAACACATGCACATGCAGACACTACGACTAACCAGGTAGGCCTACAGAAACATTTATACATAGATTTGTATGGGCGCAAGTATATGTATATGCAAGGGCATGCATGACTATCAACATACATGTAAATGTATGTATGTATGTAATATATTATATATTCCATGCAGTATATTCATAAATATGAGTGAATGAATTGAGTATGCATGGCATGATCACTACAATATAGATGCGAAGAACCTACCAAAAGAAATACCAATTGTTATTCAAATATCACAATTGTTTAATAAATAAAAGCCAAAACGTTCTCTTCCTTCACTCTCCTCCTAGCATTGCCACAAACGCCTCACAATTGATGCCCTTAACACTAACTTGCATTTGATTTTTCAGTGTGCAAAAATGTGCATCCACGACAAGAGGTTTTGCAGGATCTAGATATGTATTTACAAATAGAAATTTTAAGGCAGTCAGTGCCTACTGTGAGGATAAATACACACTGGAGAACAAGAATGACTTTGGATTAAGTAGATAAAAGGCAGATCAGGACTCACTAGGCAATAGCACATGGCATTTTTAATAAAAATGTCTCAAGCACACCGAAATAATTTTTTTGCAAAAGCTTTTTTTTTTTTAGCTGCTCTTTATTATCAGTTGTGGTACTTACCTCACACTATATCTACATATCAGCGGTTTATAACATCTCACCATTAATTCATCGTCCAAAATTCTCCATCTTTTTATTGGCGTCTCCTTGAATATCTAGTGTTTCTCTTATTGGTTCTCTCAGTCCTCGCATCGAATACTATTTTAAAAACCAGTGGTTCACCAGAGTCACCTGAGCCGAAGGGTATTGGCCTGATTCCCGCCTGGAATTGGGCAAGCCGGCCTGCACCCCCATTTGAAGTAAAAAAGCAGAAAAAATAGATTGAAAAAAAAGGTTCTACAGACATGTTTTTGTCTTGTTATCTATGAAACATTTGATCCAAATCTATTTGAACCTCCCAAATTAATCGCCTCAAACACAAATTGATCGATTTTTTTTCAAAAATAAATTTAGGCTCATCAAATTTTGATTCTTACGAGGTTATTTCATGTAAATCTCGTGAATTCTCAGCCATAAAAACTTGATCCGCCCTTCTTAGAATTTCAATACCAAATCATCACAAAACAACTCGAATTCTAATTGGTTTCAAATACTCATTCCGTGATTTATTGGATCAAAGCCCTCGTTGGAAGGGATCTAGAGTCGAAATTTCAGGATTGTCTTAACCCGAAATCGGAAAACTTCGATTTCTTACTCAACTTTACCCCCAATTCATTAAAATTTGTCCCAACATGTTTCTAGCATGTCGATATGCAAAGCCCTAACAACATTTTCGAATCAAACCCAAAAATATTTGAGATCGATCTTTCTTTCATTATTTGGTTTCATTTCATTTACAGCTCCTTTTAGATGTGATCAAATATTAGACTATTTTATTATTATTATCATCATCATCAAAGCTTTTTCCCAACTATTTGGGGTTGGCTGCACGGATCTTGATCTGCTATTGTCCTCTAACAAGGGCATATTAGGCTATTTTATCATTTATGATATTTTTTCTATATTTTTGGTTATTTTTTCTCTCTATTTATTTTATTTTTTTAAGTTGTCCTTGTTCTATAATCTGACTCAGCGAGTCCGCTCATCCAACTCCAACCCGGCAGGTGCCCAATACGACTAACTGAGCCAGGTTTTTAAGCACTGCATGGCATCAAAGGTACAAGCCTCTTAGGCACTTTTCTTATAGTTTTGGAACCTCTCTTGTGAAGAGCAGATCATGTTAACTTGCTCTCGATGTTTCCAACTAGATCTCTCCTATAAAAAGAGATACAATTTTACCCTAAACAAGAGCATCACAAATTCTGCCACAAATTCCAGGTGTGTTCAGTGTTGAGTGGGTATATGTCATACTTAACATAGCATCATTTAAGGTTTTGGGTGCTAAGTTGTGACATTATCTTGCTTCCAAAAGCAGATCCCATTTGACTAAAATGTCAAAATATTAGGTGGCAACTACTTGTTGGAAGCGTTATTTCTAAGAGGAAATGAGTGTTAGAGTGGCAAATTCACACCGATAAGCATTTAAAAAAAGCTGGGACCACTCAACCTCCAGTCCAGGTTACCCTGAATCCACTTCTTAATTTAAATAAAAAAATTAAAAAAAAATAAAAAGGACCCCTTTTACCAATTTTTGAAAAAGCGAAAATGATCGTATAGAATCAGGTTCTAGCTCAACTATGCACATCACAGCCTAATACTGTCAAACAAACAAATAAATGGTGCTGAAAAGAGTGTGGGTGTGGGTCCCACTCTTCCTTCAACTCCATCATCCATGGAATGGATGGTGTTAGTCGGAAGCTATAGCAGATCAAGTGGTTACTAGATCAAAATAATCATCCATCTTCTCGAAAGAGTCAGGTAAGTCCACTACGTAACCCACTCGACTTCCCAAGTTCTTAAGGAAGTCACCCAATTAATTCCTAGTCAAGCAACCTTTCAATTGTTTAACACACTCTCTATTTGGTATGGGAACATCTGGGACTTAATAAAATGAGCTATTGACCTTATATAAATGCCCAATGGCCTATGTCGAGTATATTATTGTTCGTTCAAACCTTACTTCACCTCCTGCTTTCTACAACAATCACCTAAAATGAACCTTTTCTTAATCTTTAATCTCATCTTCACTTAACTGACAAAGAAGAATGCTTCTCTATCCTTTCATTTTTCTTTCACAGCCTCTCTGTGTATGGGGAAGATCTGGTCACCATATTTTGCATTCTGACTACCAAAGCCTCTTGATATTCAACGAAACCATCAATCGATGCTTCAATATTTGAAGTTTCTCCAACTGAACTTCAAAAGCTCAAGTCGAATAAATTAAATAACTATAACCCATGTCTCAGCAAATATCTTAATCAAACTTTGGTCCAAAGACTCTGCTCAAAATCTCCTAGATCAAAATCCAATTTAGCCGACTCACCAATTCCTTAGTTTCAAAAGAAGAAACCATCAAGATACAGGCAACATAAGACATTCAAGAAAAAACCAAGTTTTCCTATAGAGAACCTGTGTAGAGTTGTAGATTATATCTGGAATACCATTTTCCCAGAGTCTTCAACCTCTCTACGTGGGGATGAACTGATATCCTAAATGAGACTAACAATGCAATGCTTTTATCAAACATAGACCATGTAAACTTGGAGCTCTCACAAAAGAGAGAATACTTGTCTAATCCAATCTAACCCAAGAAAGTTTGATAACATCAAGATTCTTCCCAATCAGGATTATCTGCTATAAGTGACCCAGATATGATTTGGTTGAATCCAAGAAGATTCCTCATCTCTGTATTCATTTTCTATAGTTCGGGTAGACGAGTTTTGGAATGGATCTTTTTCCTAGGTAGGTCCATAGTGGGATTCCAACCTCGAAATAGTGCTTTGGTCCCTTAAACACCCTAAACATTGAGCCAAGTGCTGGAATAATCCCCGTTTTGGGTTTAGTCATGTGGGTGACATGTGACATTCGGCATGATGCTCAACTCTCCAGAATATGTTAATTACAAATAATAAATCTACTTCGAGACACGAACTACTGCTCCCAATACCATCACCTAATATCATCACCTACTTGAGGTTTTGGTGGAACACGAACTACTGCTCCCAATATCATCACCTAAACTATCCGTGAAAATATGAAATGATTATAGTCTTGTAAAGACTTTAATAACCAAAGAGAGCTATATAAAAAGGTTTCAATCACAACTCTTCAGTGCTCACTATATGTCTTCCCCAAAATAGGGAGCTTTTACTGGTTCCCCAAAATACGGAATTTTCTCACATCCATTTTGAACTAAACAAATGGTCTGGTGTCCATCAATCATCAAGCAAAATATGTTGAAAGTTGCAGTGAAAAACTGGTGTAAGAATGATGCCATTAAACTTTATAACCAAAGAAACACATGCGCATGTGCACATGCACACGCTCGCACGCAGACATAGATAGATAGATAGATAGATAGATAAATAGGTAGATAGAGAGAGAGAGAGAGGCAGTACCTCTATTCCCCATTTGATATAATCCGGTGATTCACAAGCCTTGTATTCGTCTACCAAGCTTTCAATGATCTCTCGGGACTCGTCAAATTCAGAGAGATCATTGTCCTGAAATTCACAAACCAAATCAAATCCAAGCATACATACTCTCTTTTGATAAGGGATCAAATCCACATAAGCATTAAAAACTACCAGTTCGTCATTAAATATTAAGATGATTTTGAGCAAAAACAGAAAACAGGACATGAGGCACTTTAGAGAGAGAGAGACAGTAGGACAGACAGAGAGATGATTTTTTGAGGGCTGGGGAATCGAGAGGAGAGTTAGGGTTGAGAGAGTTCATTGGGTAACTTGTTAGGGGCTGAGAGAGAGAGAGAGAGTGCATCCCTCTCTGATTGGGTAATTGGCAATGTTTTCCTAACATGAAAGAACAAAATCCCATAATGTTTATTTGAAGTGTTAGGTCACATATCCCATTCACAATTTCATAGTGAACTAAGATTGAGCACTTAATGACATAAAAAAGTGATTCTACTATTAGGACAATGAAACCAACAAGTTACGTTATGTTCAACATAAGTCTTTTGTTTGAGGAATCCAATCAATGGAAATTTCTAGGGCAAGTTTTTATTGGTGCACAAAGCTATCTGATTCTATAACAATATATTTTTGAAAAGGTGTTTATGAGCCCTCATGCATGAATTCTCTCCCTCATAAGACAGTGAAACCCACTTCAGTCTCTACCTTCTTCAACGAGAAGTAACAATGGGCCCCATGTATACTCATCTCATGCACTCTTTCTCTCCTAGTCAACCATGTGGGGGACCCACATCTTTATTTACTTATCACAGTAATTTAATTACATCCCTTTTTTCTATCTATTCCGTGTTTTATTTCTGGGTATCTTTCTTATGCTCACTACCTGTGTAATCACATCGCTTCTACCTATATTAATCTTTAATTACTTCTCCCCATTTATCTATCACTTCCCTTAACTATTCCATATTTTATTTTCTCGAATCTTTCTTTTTTTTTCACTGCCTTTTGTAATTATGGCCATTACCTACATCTTTATTACTTGGAAAAGTATACAATAAGATGTTTCCTAATATAAGAACGTTACAATCACCCTTCCCATTTGTAATGAAATTGGTGGTTAGAGAAGTGCTGATGTATATTACTTTCTAGAGCAAAACACTCTACTTTTATCAAGCTCTGTGTCACTCTGCTAGATATCTGACTTTACTTTCGATGGCCAAGACTGATTGTGACCTTTTGTACCAACGAATAGAAATAGTCTGGTACAATCCTTAGATACCTTTCTCTTTTAGTTTTCTTCTTTCATTGTGGACCCCAAAGCCACTATGTACTAACTTCATATCAATGATTCGTACACTGCTGCAGCAGTTATAGTGGTCGAGAAGGATGTTGACATTGACACTTTTGCTGGGGATAATGCACCAGAGGTTGAAGAAAACAAGGTTGACAAGCCCATCATCACTCCACCGTGAAGATATGCGACCATAGGGGGTGGGTATAAAAAGGAAGGTGGGAAGGAAGTGTACATGTCATTTTAATTACAGAGGGGGCTCTTTTACTGGGTCATATGTTCATGTGCAAGCATTCACTTATTAAGGCTATTCCCAGGGGATAAGGGGATCTTACATCGTACTAAGATACCTAGGGATGAGCGTAAGGCCTTAAGGCATGAGAAGTCTAGAGGAAATGAGTCCAGTATCCATTATTGTTCCCGTCTCTATTGCAATCATCTAGCACTGATAAAATAGAGAGGCAGATTTCTAATGCACATGCAAGAAATGATGCAGATACTGAAGTCACGCGCTTCTTTTATGCTCAGAGCATCCCATTTAATGCAAAGAACCCAGGTTCCATGGAATGGTGTACATTATAAACCATGATACATCAAATATGAAAAGCTTATGACAATTTTTCTTGATAAAGAGAGATTGATTACACATTGATTACATTGAGGAATGAATGGGTAACTTATCAAGTATCAGTTGTTTTTAATGATTGGAGCAACATTAATAATGAGTTTTTTATTAATGTCACCACTGTGACATGGGGAAACGCTGTTTGTCGACCACTCGTCCATTGAAAAGACAAGCTACAATATTCATAGATCTCTTTAAAAACTAGAGGTTCTATTGGACCTTACAATGTGGTCCCGGTCGCAATGAACAGTGATGCCCATTGCGAAGGTTCTAAGCCCATAATTCAATAGCAACATCACCATATTATTTTAGTTCATATGCTTAGCTCACAAGTTGAGCCTTCTCATGAAGGATATCATTGATAAAAAAGGACCCACCATTTGCCTTACTTAGACAGCAGTACAAGCAAGCGAAAAGGGTAGTGAAACATATTCAAATCACAAAAGGCGTTCGTACGTTTTCAGGATTCTTCGAACCTCAAACTACTTAAAACCAAGAAGACAAGGTTCAGGAGGGTAAAATTTTATTATTATTATTATTCAATTTTTTTGATAAAGGTTGACATTGTATTGATGGTAGAGAAAGTTACAAAACAGCAAAAACCCAAGCGGGTAGACAAAAGTCACCGAGGGAGGTGACGGATAAAAGAAACAACTAAAAGAAAACAACAAAAAAGATAAAACAGAAAACCGATGGGAAAATCACAAGAAACCCAATCCGTACAGCAAAGGTCCCATAGAGAAAATCACGGGCAAGAGTACGGCGGACCTTGTCACTCCATAGTTGCCCCATGTTTAGCTAGCTCATCCGCTGTTCGGTTTGCCTCCCTCCAGATATGTCTCCAAGAGACCTATGTATGCCTACATAGAATGTAAATCTGATCAAAGATGTGCCATAATCTCCAAGGGGGGGCAAGCCAAATGGGATGCCCACAAAATAACATTCTTGTAATCCCCTTCTATAATTAGTGATGGGCCCCAGGCTGGGTCGAAGCGTCTCAGGCCTTCCAAGAGAGCGCGTGCCTCTGCTTCCGTGGAATATGAAATCCCAATGGAGGATGCGAAGGCAAGGAGGGTGATGCTCGCATGGTCGCGGAAGTTCCCCCCTATTCCGGCTGGACCTGGGTTGCCCAGGGAGGAGCCGTCGAAATTGAGCTTGATGAATCTCCTTTCGAGTGGTCTCCAGAAAGAGGAACGAGATATCCTCGGACGTCTCAAAGACAGAACGGGAACCCAATTCTGTCAGAAGTTATGGCTCGGCAGTCCCTTGAAGAGAGGGATTTTGGAAGCCCAAAAAGCTACGAGGGCCTTTATCGATTCCAGGGTTTTGTGTGTCAGTGCGTAGCTCCCTTGGAATATCCTATCGTTGTGTTCCTTCCAGATCGACCAGATGGCGGCCACGACTGAGATCTTCCAGAGAAGGCAGCCTGCTTTTGACCAAGGTAAGAAGGCCGAGGGCTAGAGTAAGTCGAGAATGGACTGTGGAGTGACCATACCCACTAGAATAGAGATAAGATTTCCCCCCAAGGAAAAAGGCTACCAGGCAGTGTAATAAATGAAGGGCAGCTGATTCCTCTTCTTCAAGACACATGGCGCATCTATTGGATAGCTGGAATCCGCGTCTCTTGAGTTGATCTAGTGTGCGTATTCTTCCCCACAGCACAAGCCAAGCAAAGAATTGAATCCTAGGAGGAACAGGGGAGTTCCAGGCTAAGGTAACGGAGGGAGTAGGAGGTGTAAGAGTGCGGGTTAAGGCTCGGAAGAGGGAGGAAACAGAGAAAAGTCCCAAAGGGTTTGGGGTCCAGACTATGCGGTCCGGTCCAGGAGAGGAGCCGGGAAAGGTCGAAAGCAAAGAAGAAAGGGATAAAAAGCTATCCAGTTCTTCGTCTCTCGGAGCCCAACGAAAATCCAGATTCCAAGAATAGGACGATCCAGAAATTGGAAAGAGATCCTCGACCAAAGCCAAGGGATTCCTAGCAAGGTAGAAAAGAGAAGGAAAGCGAGAGGCAAGAGAAGAGTCCCCTACCCAAAGATCAGACCAGAAAAGCACCTTGTCTCCGCTCTTAGGATGAAACCTAATGAAAGTTTTGAAGAGAGGGAAAGAGTGACGGATGGAACGCATAAACCAGAAGAAGCCCGGGGGGATTCTAGAAGGAATGCACCAGGTAGAAGAAGACAAGCGGTATTTGAAGCAGATGATTTGATGCCAGAGTCCCCCAGGTTGAGTTGCAAGCCTCCGCCACCATTTGCAAAGTAGGGCCAGATTTAGAGATTTGAGGCTACGGATTTCCAGACCACCAACAGATTTGGGGGAGCAGGCGGTGCTCCAAGATAATAGATGGAAATTCTTGGTAGGGTTGTCGCCCGACCAAAGGAAATTCCTCGTTAATTGCTCCAGCCGAGAGCGCACCGAGGCCGGTAAGTGAAAGAGAGACATCTGGAAGATAGGCAACCCTGTGAGGACTACTTTGATCAGGGTCAGTCTCCTTGGAGGCGTTAGGTATCTACCTTTCCATCCTGCATAATACGTGGACACTGAGGGGTATATGAAAACTCGTTGCCAATCCGTCCTGGTAGAATCTGTCGGTGGTCTCGTTAAAGATTTCTGCAATGATGGCAAAGAGAAATGGAGACAAGGGGTCACCTTGTCTCAGTCCTCTATGTGAATTGAAGAAACCTTATAGAGATCCATTGATAATAATTGAGAAGTAAGGGTTGCGAATGCAACCTCTAATCCATTTGCGCCATCTGCCGCCAAAACCCATTCTTCTTTTGGTTTTGTCTAGAATTGCCTAGTCGACATGGTCATAGGCTTTTTTCCAATCTAATTTGATAATCAGACCAGGGGCTTTGCCCGCCATCTTAGAGTAAATGCACTCGTGAGCTATGAGGGCTCCATCGAGGATCTGGCGATCTTGGACGAAAGCATTTTGAAAGTGGGAAATGAGAGAGTTGAGCACAGCTTTAAGTCTGGTGGCCAGCACCTTTGCCAGGATCTTATAGGAGGAGTTGATCAAGGTGATGGGTCTAAAGTCTTTAAGTTCCACCGCGCCTTCGACCTTAGGAATTAAGGCGATAAAGGTAGCATTCATTCCTTTGTGGATGATACCACGCTCGTGAATTCCGCAAAGAAATCCAAAATGTCCAGCCTTAGAATGTCCCAGTGGCAGTGAAACAAGGTAACTGGAAATCCGTCTGGGTCAGGGGCCCTATCTTGGCCCAAGTCTTTGATAGCTATAAGAATTTCCAGTTCCGAAAAAAGGTCTTTCTAACCAAGAGGCCTGCTCCTGCGAAAGAGAGTGGAAGGAGAAGTCTGTCATAGGAGGTTTGACGCAAGATGTCCCTGAGAAAAGCTAAGAGAAGCAGTCTAAGATAGTGGCATTGATGGAGGACGGATCGACTATAGGCTGCTCATCTTGGATGATAAGAGCTATGGTATTTTCCTGATGACTACAGTTCGCGATCTTGTGAAAATAAGTGGTATTTAGGTCCCCGCATTTGAGCCATTTGACTCGAGAGCATTGGGCCCAAAAGATTTCTTCCTTATTGAGTCAAGCCGACAAGTCAGCCTGGAGATTGCGACTCGAGAGGGATTCCTCGACCGACAGGGGACGAGAATCCACGAGATTGTCGAGGGAGAGGATAGACCCTAAGCACCTGACAACTCCAGTCTTTGAGGGAATCTTTTAGGAGGGCAAGCTTTTTCTGAAGTCTAAAACCAGCCCATCCGAAGGCTAGAGGTGAGCAGGAGGACCACCACTCCCTTAACTTAGAGACAAAATTGTCCTCTTCCATCCACCAAAGTTCAAAGTGAAAGGGTCTAGGACCCCTAGAAATGGGCACAGTGTCGAGGACGATGAGCTTATGGTCGGACGTGGTCCGAGGCAGAGATGAGGACATCGTTCCAGGAAAGGAATTGTCCCACTCCTAAGAACAAAGGAAACGGTCCAGCTTAGACTGTGAAGTAGAATTGGACCACGTGAATTGAGTCCCTATGAGCGGAATATCCATCAGCCCATGGCGGGCGATGAAATCTACAAACTAAAGCATAGCCGGGTAGCAGAAGAAGAGTTCCACTCATGGGACAACCTCATGACATTGAAATCACCTCCGATGCACCACCGGGATGGTGGATGAAGGGCAACAGCATCTAGTTCCTGCCACAAGACCAACTTATTGGACTTGGGACTGTAAACGACAGTGAACTTGCAATCTAAGTTATCCAATGTGTGCTGAAGGTAGACTAAGATAGAGCGAGAGGCACTCCAAGAGTCGACGAGAGAGAAAGCTGAGGAATCCCAAATAAGCCAAAGGCCACCCACTGACAGGGTCGGCGTCCCCAAACCTATCGAACCTAGAAAAGAGACGGCGATGGGAGCTTGGTTTCGATCAAAGGTAGGATGAGAGGGGAATGTTTGAGGCAGTAGGAATGGACCGCAAGGGATTTGCAGTGAGAGCTAAGCCCTATGATATCCCATACAAGGGACTTCATAAGCCAAGGAGAGAATGGGAATGTCTAGTAGACCGCCTAGACAAAGATACTTCGAAGGATGCAGAGGAACTTACTTTGAACCTTGATTCAGGGTTGGACTTAAAGAAGACTTCAACGTCTTCCGGTGAGCCGTCAAACTTGAATCCAATGATGCCCATAACTTTGTCGATGTCGCCATGTGCCTCGTCCATTCTCAAACAGAAGCTCGACCCTAATAAGAGAGGGGTTGAGGATGAGGAACCGAGGCTCCTCGAACCGTTAGAGAGGGGTGGAGACCAGATATTCTCTTCACCAGGAGCAAGAGGAAACAGAAGGGGGAGGGGGGGGTGGCTGCAGCCGATGGACGAATTAGAATGGGGTCAATAGAATGAGGCGAAGAGAGAGCTGGAGGGAACGAGGAGGGGGGGGGGATACCTGTCTCGATATAGGGACCGGGATAGGGGGAGCATGAGGGGAGATAGAGGACGGAGGAGGTTGAGTAGTTGGAGGACGAGGGAGAGGGGCGAGAGGGGGGGGGGCAAGGAAGGAGGAAGGTCAAGAGAATGAGGGATAGTAGTCTGATCGACGAAGGTTGGGGACCACCAAAGGGGACAAGTGGGAACCGTAGGGTGGAAGAAAGGATGGTGAAAAGAACAGAGTGAGCGTACCCAAAGGAAACCGACCAACCAACCAAAAGAGGTTGTGGGATGGAGGGCCACGAGGGAAGCTCTTGCAGCAAAGGAATCAGGGTAAAGACATGGGGGGGAGGAAGGACGACGAGACGGTTGCCGACCACAGTGCCGACGGGCCATGGGTGGAGAAAAAGGAGACGGTGAAGCACAGAGAGGGGTAACAGGAGGAGAGGAGGATGAAAAGGCAAGAGCGAGGGGAGGAGGGGGAAATAGCAAGATGAAGAGGGGGAGAGAAGGAAGAGAGAGAGGGGGGCGGAGTGGGTGAAGGGACAAGTAGTGGGAGCAACGGGGACGGAGAAGTAAGGGGGGAGGAAAAACAAGGGTGGAAGGGAGAGCGAGAAAAGAGGCATCGGTAGGGGACGGGGAAAACAAGGTTTGCATGGGAACAGATGCCAGATCAGGGTCATTAATGGCCACCGGCGCCGAAGGAGGCAGCAGAGCCCTTGATGAGAGGGAGGAAGATGACACGCTCCTGCAAGAGGAATCAGGTTGACGGTTGACAGGAGGCGGCTCAACAACTAGCGAGCAACGTGAAAGAGGAAGTGATTGCACAGAGACCGAGGCATCCAGTCGAGCAACCCCAGAAATCCGTCAAAGAGGGCGGAGGGGTGCGACAGAGGAGGGCGATGCCGGAGCGGAGGATGTCGCCTTTTTCGATTAACCACTGTCCAATTAGAAAAAGGAGCAACCTCAGAATGAGGAGGAGCAGAGGGAGAAGATGGTGTCAAGAAATGGGTATCTGAAACAGTTCGCCGGCAAGACAGACCCAAAGAGAATCAGGGATGGAGCTTGGGTTGAGAACCTCCACCAAGAGGAGGATGGAGCCAAGAGGGAGGTATTCTATGGATTGCCATTTGGTGGAGACGAATCGGCCACACTTGTTTCCAATCGCCTGAAAAGAGAGAGGGTGCCAAGCATCAAGGGCAATGTTGTAAACACGAAGCCACACCTTCTGAGTAAGGGCTGCGGCAGCGAATGAGGACCAGGGGAGGAGGGAGATCTTGACCCCCTTGAAGGGAGGAGGGGGCACCTTGAGGGTGTTGGCAAAACATGACTGTGAGTCAAAGATGAAGAGGAAGTACCCTTACGACAGGCGTTTGCGGCTAACTTCATTTTCTTTCCAGCAAGATTTGGCCCACCTCACGATGCCACGAATGTCATCTCTACGGGGAGAGAATTTACCAATCAGAAAAGCGTCAAGACGAAGAGAGGAGGCAGAATGGGGGATGGAGCGGAGAGGGAGAAAGCGGGATGGGTGGCTGCCAAAAGGAGGAAGAGGAGGGGGAGGAGGAGGAGGGATGGAAGACTGGGGAAAGGAAGGAAAAGAAGGAGACTTGGAAGACCACGATTTAAGGATAATCACATAAGTCCGATAAAGAGGAGGAAAGGAGACAGCACGAAGGAGGCAAGTAGAAAGGCCGGAAGCAGAGGGGGAGGAAGAAGCAAGGGGTTTGTCTCTAAATTATTCAATTTTAAAAGATGTATATTATGGTTTTAGTTTTGGGTTTGTTTCTAGGTTTTTTTAGTTTTTCAAGGATCCTAGGGTTTTTATTTTTTTTTATTTACTTCATAAGTACTATTCATGAGTAATGTTCATAGGTATTGTTCACAGGTAAAAATGTCATTACAAAATTTAAGTTTAAGTTAGGATATATAGGCATTTTAATCATTGTATTGACATGTAATGTATTTGAACATTGAATTACAATATATAAGAGGTGTGTGGGGCCTTGAGAGGGTAAATTCCACATGATTTTTAAAAATTGAAAGAGAAAAGCTTCGATTTTGGAACCCTAGCTTGGGGTATGGAGAAGAGACCCTAAGTTTTTTTTAATTATGCTTGTGTTTGGCATTGTTCCTTATTGATTTCTATTGTTTCTTCAAGTTCCTTGCACCAAATTGGGATCAGAGCCCGCGATCCATACAAAAAGTATTGTAGGTCAACAACAGAGCATGGAAGTTACAGTGTGGGTCTAGGGTTTGCTAATTTGGTAAGTTTTCCCAAAACAACCTAGATTTGTTGATTTCAATAGTTGTTTGTTGATTATTTTCCTAGGGTTTGTGATTCCGGGGACATGGCAGCGCGAAGGGGACGTAGAAGGGGAATAATTGTAGATCCACTTGGAAGGCAAGTTTAGCAGCTGAAGCAGAAGTTCGCAAGCCTCAATAATGGCAAGATGGTGATCTTTCAACCCAAGAAGATCTCGAGTACAAGTCTTTTCACATTCACGCTCTGCATGGGTAGTTAAGTGATGAAGATGGTGACAGAAGACCTAGATGTTGGGAACAAAACTCTAGGTTTTTCAGTTTGGAGGATGAGATTCTTGATTTTGACACAGATTGCATCGAAAATCAGCAGGATGTAGACTGGGATCTGCCACCAATCTTCAACACATACTTAGATGAAGAACAATATCTTGTAGGAGACCCAATCTACGATGATGATCAAGATTTTGTCGTTGAATTAGTATTTGATGTAGAAAAAAATGGACTCATAGGAGAATTGATAGGTGAAGTTGGTTTAGTCGTTGTTCTCAAAGATGCACCCGTGGTATGTTCTAGAGCTGAGTCTAGGCAAATTTAGCAAGGTTATATGGCTGAAGTGATACAATTTCAACAAATTGATGTGATTAAAAGTATTCTACCGGCATACAATGACCCTTTCGTCAAGGGTTTCGCAATTCTAATGTATAATCATTGTGTTTACCATCTTCGAGCTGAAGAATGTTGCTAGACTAGTGCCAATTTCATCTTAGCACCCTTCAAAACTTGATGACGAGTTTTTTTCAACCAGGGGAGAATGATGGGCAAAATTATTTTTATTGTTTATGTTTATTCAACTTCAAATGATGTATAATATGGTTTTAGTTTTAGGGTTCGTTTCTAAGGTATTTTAGTTTTTTAGGGATTCTAGGGTTTTTATTTTTTTTATTTACTTCATAAGTACTATTCAAAAGGACAGTTCACATAAATTGTTCACAGGGGTAAAACTTTCATTACAAAATTTAAGTTTAAGTTGGGATATATAGGTCATTTTAATCATTGTATGGACATGTAATGTTTTTGAACATTGAATTATAATAAGAGGTTTGTGGGGCCTTGAGAGGGTAAATTCCACATATTTTTAGAAATTGAAAGAGAAAAAAGTTAAGGATTTTGGAACCCTAGCTTGGGGTATGGAGAAAAAACCCTAGGTTTCTTTGAATTATTCTTGTGTTTGGCATTGTTCCATGTTGATTTTATTGTTTCTTCAAGTTCCCTGCATCATTACCACTACATGTCGCAGAAAACGGAATTAAGTTTGCCTTGACATCCCTAATTAGTGTTCGGCAATGAATGGGAGGGTCTTAAACGAGGCACAATGAACACAGAGCATGGAGAGCTCCACAATGCAATTGTGGATGAGTTTTGGACAACAAATAGAATGATTCTATGGTTCACAAAGCCAGGAAGATGACAAAGTTTGCAAGCAATGAAAAAATTGTTGTAGGAGATACATATGAGTGCAAGGATACTATATTGGATGAAATTGCGATCGTCGATCCAGAATTGTTCCAGAGAGTAAAGAAGTTGGTTGTGGATTGATGGGATCAATCTAATCTTCCCTGGCATTGTTTGGCATTTCTTCTCAATCCCATGTATTACTCTCGAGAGTGGTATCTACCCCTTGAGAAGAGAAGACGATTAAATCCCATCATGATCAAGAAATGTCTATCTGTTACCATGTTCTTGATATGTTAGTTACAAATGAAACCAATACGTTAGAATGAGACAACAAATTGGCGACTTTACGCAATAAAGGTTTTCTACCTCCCATTATCCATAGTTTGCTCGGAGCACAATGATGGTTGTATCATGGTGGGACTTATACGGCAGAGGGGATCCTAAGTTGGATTCACTCGCAATAAAGAAGTTCTTTCCAAGCATAAACTACTCATTTGCAAAGAAATGTTGGAGGATGCACAACTACATTCATAGTGTCAAACGGAATCGGCTAAATGCAGATCAATTGGAGTCAATGGTCTATGTTTCATAACAATGACAGATTGTTGAGTAGATTGTGGTCAGACTATGAAACTAATTATAAGAATTGGGATGCTCACCCTGAAGACGACCACCTCGAAGATGACATAGAGGCTTTGGTAGCATTGGATTTGTGTTTCTACGCTAAATGATGACATCCATCTGCATACTGCCCTTCCACCTTTGAAGACCTATCACTCCTTTGACTACTTCAAGAGAGCTCAATGATTTGGTAGGTGACACCTCCTTTAAGAATCAACAAAGTCAGCCTCGGCCTCCACTCATGCAAGTTTCATCTTCATCATTATCACTTGTGGCATAGAGGCTCCTAGCTACATGAAGGGGCAACAAGAGGACAAGAAGATACTTTTGTATGCATCTTAAAATTTTGTAATCCTTCATATTCTCTCCCTATCTATCTCTCCCCCCAATGTTTACTCATGCTTTTCAGATGATGTAAATAAGCACATTTATATGCGTTTGGACAAACTGTAAACAAAGCACATTATATATAAAGCACATTTATAAAACAGGGATGGAATATTGGGCGGTCAAGAAACAACAACCCATAGGATGACTATAGCTGGGACAAGGATGTTAAGATGGATGAGTGGTAAGACAAGAAAGAATAAAATTTGAAATGAATACATTCAGGAGAGCTTAGGTGTGGCTCCAATAGGTGATAAGGCGAGAGAAAGTAGACTTAGGTGGGTTGTCCATGTGGAGTGTGGACCAAGTACAGCACCTATTAGGAGGCTAGAGTTGGTTCAAATGGAATGCTCAAAAGGGTAAGGGGTAGGCCCAAAAAGACATAAATGGAAGTAGTGATAAAAGATATGGGGACTTATGGCCTCACTGAGGGTATGGCCCTTAATAGAGAAAAATGGCGGACCAGGATTCGTGTAGCCAACCCCTATTCATTGGGAAAAGGCTATGATGATGATATAATATCTTATATAATGCAATTTGGATTTTTTACGCATAATATTGCAATCTTCCGAGTGTTAGAGCTTGTCGCATGATAACCCTTATAGAAGAGAATGGGGGTTCAAATTTTACATATTACACTATGGAATTAATTTAGAAAATAACACATTGAAGTAATATATAATATAATATTTGCACATTTTGCACACACAAACATGAAATCCCCTTATGGTAGACGTGCTAACCCTCTTTTAACAAGCCTTTAGTTCAAAACATTCTTTATTTAGTAAAGGACGCAAATTCAAATTCTCAATATATTGTAGAATACTTACCTTTTTATCATTTTCATATATATATATATATATATATATATATGGGTAGTGATTTCATGCAACAGTTTTATAGTAATATAATGCAACAACCTTCAAAAACCATGTTAGCACCATTTGTTTGATCCAAATTTCAAAATATACACTCTTTTCATTCTAATGAACAATCACAAAAAAGAAAAATTTGAAAATGCAACCTAGAAAATATTTCTTTAACCCAATTAATATAGGCTGTCCATTTTGGTGAGAAGCTTAGATCTAGGCCTTAGAATGATTTTTTTTCTTTCCAAATTTTTTAGATAATTTTATTATCATTAGATTAACAATATTGAAGAAGAAAGAAATGATTTTGTATTCTTAAAGGCCTACATATTGAAATTCATCAAATGGACAATCTAGATTCATTGTTGAAGGGGACTCATTTCGACTATATATAGGGTGCAAATTAGTTTTTTTAGATTGATTACTGAGATGAAGAGAATGTGTGTGCAAAATTTTGGGTCATCCAAATACCACAAACAAAGTTTTCTAGAAGTGTGGTTGCATTATACTATGATACAATTGTTGCATGAAATCACAACCTGCATATATATATATATAT